>BQNB010030317.1:0-48777 GCA_026074375.1 Tanacetum coccineum
TGATGAAGTTATCTTTTAGACACTTAATTGTGCTTTTTGTTCCATGATCCTTAAAGTTACCACAAATATAATGAAAATAATACATTATGTCAACACAAGAATAAGTTGTAGTTAGGTAGTTAATTATTAAGAAAAATCTTAAAAAGAGAAAAAAAGTTTAGAAAATAGGAATTCAGGTGTTTTATAACTTGTGATCTCTTAGCTTTCTCAACAAAAAATCTTTGCTACTTTTTCAAAGGTTTAGTTTGGGGTTGGTTATAAGGCATGTAATATTGCGTGAGGACACGCAATCGTTTAGTTTGGGGAATTTTGATAGGTGTAAAATACACATATCCGTTAACACCAAAAATGACCCTAAATGACCAAAAACACACTTAAAATGGCAAAGATATACTTGTTTTTGTGTTTTGTGTGTGCAGGTACGGATAAGACAAAAATCACAAGAAAACCATCAAAAACGGGCAAACACGGACACGAGGAACGGAAGAGCACAAAAGAAGCCAAGGATTCAAAGCCAAAGCCAAGAAAAGTCAACCCTTGGTCAATTCTCAGTCAACAAAAGTCAAAAACAAAAGGACAAAAACTCCAAAGTTACCAAACAATCCCTCAAGTTTCCAAAAGTTACATAAATGATCCCTAAGCTTAAATGGGCCTTAAACCTTTTTAACCATACCCGGATCCAAATTAAACAAAACAACAAAGTCCAAGCCCATTTATCATTACCCGGCCCAAAACCTTAATCCATAACCTTTTTATATAAAGTCCAGGGGCCATTTTTGCCAAATCTAAAAGATATTTATACTAGGACTTTTGCTACGCAAAGACAGGGACTCATTTTGCCACATTCCCAAACTCACACCCCCCGTTTACCCCTTTTCAGTTAAAAAAGAAAAAAATGGCGCCAAGAACACAGTTACTATTCACTTTCTTCCCCAAATTACCACACACTCAAAATCATAGGGCTTTTACTAATCAAAGGGTGGAAAGGACAATTCGAGTGGTCAAGTACATAATGGCAGGGAGAAAAATGTCATTCTCATTGGTCAAGTTAAGCAAAAGATCACACGTGGACTAGAGAAAGCCATGGAAAGGGATAACTTTGCACTTAACTCACTCAGAGAAGAAACACAATCAAGAAAACCACACGGATGCCACACTGGCAATCCGTGTGAGTTATCATTTGATCCAAGGGCCATAATTGATGATCCAATGATTGGATAATCGTACGGATATGATTAAATGGAGCGTGGGAAGCAAGTTAGAGCCTAGAACCTTCAGCTGCAGGCTATAAATAGCCCACACTCTCACACACACAAGGACGGAGTTTTTTCTTTTTTTTTCTAGCTTTAGTTTAGCTTAATTTTAGCTTAATTAGTTTTGTAATCTGTCCATTTCCATTTTCAAAGTATTGTACTCAATTTCAGCTTAATACAATCAAATTTTAGTTTACATCTCATTTTCCTAATCTGTCTTAAAGTTCCTACTCTCATATTACTATTGATAAGCTCCTATAAGCTCTCAATAGCTCTCACTAGTCTATAAGCTAGTGATTGAGCTTAATTATACCTTAATAATATCTTAATCATAAAATCAGCTCAACTTACCCTTGCTTATTGAACTTGGACTTATGGAAGGGGAGCTAGGTTTGGAAGAGCTCCCATGGACTTTACTAGCTTGTCCAATAGGATAAGCTAGAGCTTGTAGATGCTCAATTGAGCTTATGATAGCTTCTGTTTAGCTGAAGCCTTTGTAAGTTTTCCTTTAAATTACTTTGCTCTTTAATATCTAGTTAATAATTGCTTGATAGTGTAGATTTGCTTAGTTGCTTAAACTGCTTATCTACTTGCTTATTTCAGTCTTATATCATCTCTTTTTGCTTATTAGTTACATCTTTTAATCTGTTTTTAGCTAATATAGTGTAGATCATAAGTTCTCTTCAATTTTGTCATAATATCATAAAAACCAAAAATAGTAGTGTAACTCTTAGATCTTAAGTTCTAGCTAAATTAGGTTGTTAATTGGTGTTTATTAAGCTTGTTATAAGCTTCTAGTAATCTGGTTTTAAGGTTTTGTTTAATGAATTTTCATTTTATAAGCTTAATCAAATCTGTCAAGTCTAGAAGGAGTGTTTGGAATAAGCTTGTTTGACCTCAAATAGTCAAATAATTTTGGTAAAATCACTTTTGACAGTTTGATTATCATGTTAGATAAGGTTTTAAAAAGGGTTTGATAATTAGTTTAGACTTTTAAGCATTTTGAGACCAAATCTTTTTGTTCCTACACCAAGGGATTTTTCCTTTTTTCTTTGCTTATGAAAATTTGATCCAAGCATTCTAAAGCTTGGAATTTATTTGTCTTATGTTTAGACACACTCATTGAGTGTGTCTAATGTAGGTTTGAGCACTTGAGTCTCCTATTGCCCATTTAGTTTAATGCATCAACGGGATTATAGCAGTTAATACTGCTTATCTTTTAATCAAATTTAGGATAGATTAAATAGTTTTTAGCTTTCAAAAATCAATAGGCTTATAGATTACATATAGGTTAGTATAGATTAGTACTTGTTTTCTCAATTCTAGCTTAACTTGTCAGATTAATTTAGCATTAAAGTTCATCAAAATTCTAAAAAGTCCAAAATCAGTAGTAACTTAGTTTAAGCTTTTAAATTGGAAACTTAGCTTATAGTAGTTATTTTAATAATTTGGATTCATAGCTTAGTAGGTAATTGTTAAGTTCTCATAAGCTCAGCCTCTGTCTCAGCTTATTGAGCTTATTGGCTTATTTAGATTTTGAGTTCTAAGTGTCTAGTTCTGAGTTAGCTGTTTTGATCTTTGGTTTTAGTAAGCCTTAAGTGTTTTTAGTCATAGTATCTTATCATTTTTAGCTTATGCACATCATTAGGATTCTAGAATAGCTTTTGCTTTCAAAAATAAGCTTATATTAAAGCTTGTGCAAGCTTATAAGTCCAATCAAGCTAAAGTGAGCTCAAAAGCTCACTTTCTGTGAACAGTGATCTCATAAGCTCTTAGAGAGCTTATTTCTCATTTTTAGCTTATACCTTTTTCATTAAAAGTGCTTAAAATTGTGTCCTTTATAAGTTCCAGCTTTTAGTTTTTGTTAAAAGTAAAAAAAAAGTGCAAAAAGGGGTGTCTGCCAACCTTGAACCCGTGACCTCAAGCACACAAACCCAACGTGTTAACCAATATGCTACAATAGCTCATCCATTCACTTCTCCTTCCATTTAATTCTTATACTTGTCTTTCTTTTCCTTTTTCATTATAAGCCGTAGCTTATAGTAGCTTTTTCCCGGCTTATTTGTTAAGCTGTGAGCTTCTTCTTATTCTTCCTTTGATCTTTATAACATTTTAGATTTTCCCTAAATTTTTGAGTTACTTTAGACTTTTCTATGTTTAAAAATCATTTTTCTAAATTTTTAGTACTTAATTTACTAATTTTTAGGATTTAATTAGATTAAAATAGTTTTTAATTCATAATAAATTCAAAAATAATAAAACAAATGTTTTTCTTTTTCTTAAAATTTTCTTTTGTCCTATTTTAGGTTTAGAAATTAAATTTGCATTTTTAGGAGTTAATTTTAGTGTATTTGCTTATTTGTCGCGTTTTATTTGCTCAAAAATAGTTTTTCTGAGTTTTTATTTATTTTTAAGACTTTCTAAGTTAAAAAAAAAAAATCATTTTTCCCTTAATTTGTAGGACTTAATTTGCTATTTTCTAGATATAATTAGATTAAATTCGTTTTTAATTCATAATAAATTCAAAAATAATCAAAAGAAAATTGATTGTAGTAAATTAATATAAATATATAATATTTCCAAAAGTGCAATTAAGAACTTCCCAAAGTCTCCCTAAAAAAAATTCACTTAAGAGATAATATAGTATATAATATAATATAATACCATATAAAACCGGAAGGTATGCTTTCCGGTCGTTTCCCCAACGACTTGTTGAAAATTGAAACCACGGCCTTAGTTTGGATTATGATTTGAATAAGAGAAAAGATTGATTTGGTTATCTATGACTACTAAATAAAAGCAACAAATAAAATAAGCACGCAAAAGCAATTGAACACTTAAAACAAATAACGGGAACAATTAAAAGGCGACAAATAAGCAAATAAGACCAAATATACTAAAATTAACTCCTAAAAATGCAAACTAAATTTCTAAACCTAAATTAGGACAAACAAAAATTTTAGGAAAAGAAAATTATTTTTTTGATTATTTTTGAATTTATTATGAATTAAAAACTAATTTAATCTAATTAAATCCTAAAAATAGCAAATTAAGTCCTAAAAATTATGAAAAATGATTTTTAAACTTAGAAAAGTCTAAAATAACATAAAAACTCAGAAAACTATTTTTAACTATTTTTAAAATTAAAATCCTATTTTTAAAATTAAAAATAAAAGCTCAAAAATGAAAATTTAAATCTAAAAGGTGTAAAAATAATTTTTCTAGATGTAAAACTAAAAGTAATTTTTCTAAAACTAAAAACTATTTTTTTAGTTTTTTTTTTAAACTTTTTTCTATTTTTATGATTTTTCGAAAATTAAAACTTAATAAAAATGATTAATATTAATCTACTTAATGGAAAATTATGAAAAATTCAGGGAAAATCTAAAAAACTGCAAAGATCAAAGGAAAAATAAGAACTAACAAATAGCTTAACAAATAAGCTCCTAAAAAAACTCAAATAAGCTATGGCTTATGTAAATGGGCTTAAGCCCAAAAAGACTACAAGAATTAAATGAAAGGAGTGTTAAACGAATTGTCCCACTAGCTCAGTTGGTAAGGTGTTGGTGTTGTGAGTGTGAGGTCCTTGGTTCAAATCTGGCTAACCCCCCTTTTTGTACTTTTTTTTATATTTTTCAAAGACAAAAGCTAAATTTTGAAAATGACACATTTTTAAGCATTTTTAATAAAGCAAGTATAAGCTCAAACCTAGAAATAAGAACTCTAAAAGCTTATAAAAGCTGCTGTCTTAGTAAGAAGCCTTTTGAAGGCTCAAAAGCTTAATTTAACTAAAAAACTTGCACACTCTTTATTTTAAGCTCATTTTTCAAACCAAAAGCTGTTCTAGAATCCTAATGATGTGCATAAGCTAAAAATGATAAGCTACTATGACTAAAAACACTTAAGGCTTACTAAAACCAAAGATCAAAACAGCTAACTCAGAACTAGACACTTAGAACTCAAAATCTAAATAAGCCAATAAGCTCAATAAGCTGAGACAGAGGCTGAGCTTATGAGAACTTAACAATTACCTACTAAGCTATGAATCCAAATTATTAAAATAACTACTATAAGCTAAGTTTCCAATTTAAAAGCTTAAACTAAGTTACTACTGATTTTGGACTTTTTAGAATTTTGATGAACTTTAATGCTAAATTAACCCGACAAGTTAAGCTAGAATTGAGAAAACAAGTACTAATCTATACTAACCTATATGTAATCTATAAGCCTATTGATTTTTGAAAGCTAAAAACTATTTAATCTATCCTAAATTTGATTAAAAGATAAGCAATATTAACTGCTATAATCCTGCTGATGCATTAAACTAAATGGGCAAAAACAACATGCAGGAGACTCAAGTGCTCAAACCTACATTAGACACACTCAATGAGTGTGTCTAAACATAAGACAAATGAATTCCAAGCCTTAGAATGCTTGGATCAAATTTTCATAAGCAAAGAAAAAGGGAAAAATCCCCTGGTGCAGGAACAAAAAGATTTGGTCTCAAAATGCTTAAAAGTCTAAACTAATTATCAAAACCTTTTTTAAAACCTTATCTAACATGATAATCAAACTGTCAAAAGTGATTTTACCAAAATTATTTGACTATTTGAGGTCAATCAAGCTTATTCCAAACACTCCTTCTAGACTTGACAGATTTGATTAAGCTTATAAAATGAAAATTCATTAAACAAAACCTTAAAACCAGATTACTAGAAGCTTATAACAAGCTTAATAAACACCAATTACAAACCTAATTTAGCTAGAACTTAAGATCTAAGAGTTACACTACTATTTTTGGTTTTTATGATATTATGACAAAATTGAAGAGAACTTATGATCTACACTATATTAGCTAAAAACAGATTAGAAGATGTAACTAATAAGCAAAAAGAGATGATATAAGACTGAAATAAGCAAGTAGATAAGCAGTTTAAGCAACTAAGCAAATCTACACTATCAAGCAATTATTAACTAGATATTAAAGAACAAAGTAATTTAAAGGAAAACTTACAAAGGCTTCAGCTAAACATAAGCTATCATAAGCTCAATTTAGCATCTACAAGCTCTAGCTTATCCTATTGGACAAGCTAGTAAAGTCCATGGGAGCTCTTCCAAACCTAGCTCCCCTTCCATAAGTCCAAGTTCAATAAGCAAGGGTAAGTTGAGCTGATTTTATGATTAAGATATTATTAAGGTATAATTAAGCTCAATCACTAGCTTATAGACTAGTGAGAGCTATTGAGAGCTTATAGGAGCTTATCAATAGTAATATGAGAGTAGGAACTTTAAGACAGATTAGGAAAATGAGATGTAAACTAAAATTTGATTGTATTAAGCTAAAATTGAGTACAATACTTTGAAAATGGAAATGGACAGTTTACAAAACTAATTAAGCTAAAATTAAGCTAAACTAAAGCTAGGAAAAAAAAGAAAAAAGAAAAAACTCCTCTTTCTGTGTGTGAGAGTGTGGGCTATTTATAGCCTGCAGCTGAAGGTTCTAGGCTCTAACTTGCTTCCCACGCTCCATTTAATCATATCCGTACGATTATCCAATCATTGGATCATCAATTATGGCCCTTGGATCAAATGATAACTCACACGGATTGCCAGCTTGGCAATCCATTATGAGACACCTTGTGTGCTTCTTTTGAGAGTACTTGAAGTGTAAAAATCCATCCCTTGTGTGCTTTTAGTACTTCTAGAACGTGGCATTACCCCATGTGGGTTCGGGACCAATGAGCTTGTTTATGATGTGATGACCCCTGCACACGTGTTCTTTTTCCCTGAAATTGTCTATATTATCCCTCAATTAAGATTTGCCCCATGATTTAACCTGAGGGTTAAATGAGAGAGACGGGTGAACAGTGAAAACTGTTTTTCCCGCTCTCTTTTTTTAACTGAAAAGGGTGATATGAGTTTGAGGTAATTGCAAGACTAGTCCCTCTCTTTATTAATCTAAATTTCAAGTATAAAATGACTTTCATTTTTGGCAGGAATGGCCCCTGTGGTTTAATAAAAGGAGAATGGGCTTAGTAATAGGCTTTTGTTATTGGGCTTATGATCCGGGTAGGGTTTAAAGGGTAATTAAGGGCCCATTAGGCCTTAGGGACTATTTGTGAAACTTTTTGAAACTTAAGGGACTGATTTGGAATATTTTGGGGTTTTTTTTGTGGTTGACTTTTGTTGACCAGGGTTTGACCAATTTTGACTGAAGGTTGACCATAGTTGACTGAGAGTTGACTTTTCTTGGCTTTGGCTTTGCATCCTTGGCTTCTTTTATGCTCTTCTGTTTCCCGTGTCCGTGTTTATCCGTTTTTGACGGTTTTCTTGTGATATTTGTTTTATCCGTACCTGCACACACAAAACACAAAAACAAGCATATATTTGCCATTTTAAGTCTGTTTTTGGTCATTTAGGGTCATTTTTGGTATAAATAGATATGTGTATTTTACACTTATCATACTACGATGTCTACTGTTGAGGCTGAATATGTTTCCTTGTCCGCATGTTGTGCACAAGTCATTTAGATGAGGACACAACTACTAGACTATGGATACAAATACAACCGGATTTCTATGTATTGTGATTCCAAGAGTGTCATTGCTATCTCATGCAACCCAGTCTAGCATTCTAAGACAAAACACATAGACATCCGGTATCATTTTATTAAGGAACATGTTGAGAAAGGTACTGTGGAACTTTACTTTGTCGGGACAGAATACCAACTTGCGGACCTATTTACTAAAGCTCTTCTAAAAGAACGCTTTAAGTATTTAGTTCATCGCATTGGTATGAGATGTATGACTCCAACACAGTTGGAAAGCCTGACAAAGTCATCTTCTTGAAAAGATCATACATCAAAAACATGTAAATACATTTTTAAAAAACAAAAGAAAAAATTGAAAAATATAAAAATTCAAAAAGATTTTTTTTATTATTAAAAAACAACTATAATTTGAGGCTACACCAACTAACTATGGTGTACTATTCGACTCTCATCAGTCGACTATGCTATCTAACTATCTAGACTCTCATTGGGAATGTTCTAGTTTTCTATGGATGGATCTCTAAACCAGACGCCTACCCTCTTTATATAATAGAGGGAGGTTACAAGAAAACCCTAGCTTACATAGGAAGCTAACTCAATATTTTACATTAGGTCCTTGTTGTTTCATCTTTCTTCAATCTTGCATATTTAGTTTTGTAATCATCAAATCTTAGATCCCAACAATCTTCCCCTATTTGATATTACAAAACAATCTCCATGTATGAAACAATCTTCAGTGCTTCCCTTTGACTTAAGATCTTCTTGAACATGCCACCACACATAATAAGCTGCAAATCATATCTCTGTAGTCTTCTTCCCCTTTTTGTAATCATCTAATAGGGGTCTTCTTGTAGATATGCAACTTGTAAACACTTCCCCTCAAGTGGTGCATGTAGATGGTTAAACATTTAATCAATAAGCTTCCATTGAAACTAATATGTTTACCATCTCTTGAATCTCAAACTCTGTAGGCTCTATGTAGTGATCATTGATGAAGAAAATAGAGTATAACGAATTTGATGAAGAAGTAGAATCTCCCAAACTTGTGTCTTATATCTTGCACTATCTACATGACATCGAACTTATACCAAGACCAAAATATAAGTAGACCGCAACCTCTTGACAAAATCCTCATCTTCTATGAGACACATGACTAAAGTGATAGCAAATGTGAGCATTGAGCACCATAAGAAAAATCACACACCTTTGCTAGATTTTGACAAGTCTTCGTCACACCATTGTAAGCACGAACAAGTTATCTTAAAAGTCATAGCCTGCAAAACTATACTTTAAGATATGATAAGACACGCACCTGTGAAACTCAACTACAACATCAAATAAGCAATATTCAATCGTCTTCGTAATCACATCTTCAATAAATCTCCAAAACGAGCCATAAATCAATAAGAATAAACTACTTGAAAAATAGTTCTGTCCGAGATCCAAATCCATCCGAAAACCAAACAACGTGTATTACCCGATATCGTACAAACTGCTTTATCAGACAACAAAGATAGTACAAACATATTTTCCAACAGTACTAACCTTTTCATGATCCAAACAATACTAATATCCATTGAAGCAACACTATTTGAACAAATCAATCCGCTCTAAGCATTAACAAACAAAAAAACTTCAATGTGAATTATATTTTTGAGTATCTCCTCTTCATACATCCACGTTCACAACTATCATGCCTACACTTGAACACCTTTGCCACATTTTCTTTAAAGCCCATGCTTTACCTGCTCTTCTAGCCCGAATAGTAACAAAAACATGTAGCACCACTTTCTTTTGAGCCCAAGTACTGTACTTAAGCAGTTCAAAGAACACGAACAGTATAAAAAGAACAGCCATGATTGATCTATTGATTGAACAACCAAGAACAAGAACAAGGTGCTGCTGTGTTTAGGGTTTTATAAACGAAACCCTATGGTTTGCGTTGTGATGAGCAGAACAATTAACGAGCAGAATTAAAACTCTTGTTGGATTCATTACAGATCAAGAATCAATGAAAAACATGAATCCTTTAACATGAAAACTAAAAATCACACAATTTGCTTTTTACCGAATTAGGGTTTGAAAACCCCCAACTTCACCGAATTTGAATAGATCACCGAAAAAGAAAACCAAATTCGATGTAGAGAAACCCTTAATAATAACAATGATTCATAAATCATATTGCATACCAATTAAGGTAGAGAGGACGATTATAAATCTTGTTATATCAATTAAACTTCAAAAACCCTAGAAAACTTTAACCACAAATTGATTTCTTGAAAATTAGGGTTTTAGGGTTTCTTCAAAAACCTTGTTTGATCCTAGATCGAGAGCAACGAGGCTCTGATACAATTGATAAGATCGTTTATAGCTCAAGATTTATTAGATCTTATATATCTAGGATGAACAATAACAATGATTGATAACACGCAACGAAATAATAAAGAACACAATCAAAGTTATCACAAGGTTTTATTTATTGAACGTTTCCCTATTATCCCAACTATAATTTAAGGCTACACCAACTAACTATGGTGTACTATTCGACTCTCATCAGTCGACTATGCTATCTAAGTATCTAGACTCTTATTGGGAGAGTTCTAGTTTTCTATGGATGGATCTCTAAACTAGACGCCTACCCTCTTTATATAATAGAGGGAGGTTACAAGATAACCCTAGCTTACATAGGAAGCTAACTTAATATTTTACATTAAGTCCTTGTTGTTTCATCTTTCTTCAATCTTTCATATTTAGTTTTGTAATCATCAAATCTCAGATCCCAACAGTATGAGATGTATGACTCCAACACAGTTGGAAAGCCTGACAAAGTCATCTTCTTAAAAAATTCATACATCAAAAACATGTAAATACATTTTACAAAAACAAAAGAAAAAAATTGAAAAATACAAAAATTCAAAAAGATTTTTTATTATTAAAAAACACATAATTTAAAGATCACATGATTAGATTCATGATTCCAAGTTTTTATAAAAAGCTTTCAATTGAAAATACGGAATCATAATCTGCGGGGGAGTAATTGAAAATTTTTCATTCATATACATCATTTCGGAAATAAAATAAAAACAATGATCTCTCAAATAAACTGAATTTGAAATATGCTATATTTTCAAGGGGGAGTTTTTATTTTAAACTCAAACGACTAAGCGAAAAATCTCATTTCGACTACTTGCTGATATGATTCATTCCAAGGGGGAGTTTTTGATAATGGTGGACAAATTTTGAAATGACTTCATTACTCGAGGGGGAGTTTTTGAAAAAATCAAAATCAAAATTCGGAATGTAAAACTAAAGGGACTGAAAGTGTAATTTCTGAATCTTTTTCGGTTGCTATAAAAGGAAGAAATGTTTTTCATTTTAACTTTTCTTTTACCGAGTCCTCTTATCGAGATTGAAAAGAAAATCAAAGAAAGCCTTTTGAGTTCATTACAATGATTACTCTATGACTGTTTTGAATTATCGAGTTTAAACTCGGTAAGGATAGGGAATACCGAATTTGGGTTTTATCTAATTTTTGATAAATGATTTGATCAAAGACGATAATAATCAATGTTTATGTGAAAATAGATGAAAAATAACTTAGAAAAGGGTCTAAGATAATAAACTCGATGTTGATAAAGAAACTCGGAGGGGTTTGATGTTTATCGAGTTTGATATGATTTCTAATTTTTTAGAGTTTGAATAATGACAATAAAACATAAACGGATCGAGTTTGGTTTTTCATAAGTTAGAGGGATTCATCTTTTATCTCTATTGAGAAACACAATAAATGTCAACAAGTCAAACTCGGTAACTTCAAAAAGTCAAAATTCAGTAATGTCAAAAAGACAAAATTCAGTACAAATGCAACTTGTGGATAAGTGAATTTGTTTTGGTTATCTACTGAATTTTATGTGCTAATATTTTCTACATGCTTCTGATGATTAATGCTCGAATGTCTGTGGAACAAAAAGATTAGTCTCTCATGTGTTTTGGAAAAATCAAATAATTGTGAAAAAGAAATCAAGTTTTTATGAATTCTAAGCCTTGGGTCAAATATTTCTATTCGTAATTGTTTAAGTGGTCTAAGTCATGTCCGGTTTCGACCGTTTTCTGCAATGAACAGAATGAGGAGTGAATGACTTAGTGACCATTCAGTTATTGAATTAGATGTGTTTGTCTTCATTAATTAGGATTCATGTCAAAAAGTGAAAGTGGAAAAAAATTTATAACTTGAATCTGATAATCCACGTCTCAATTGTTTAAGTGGTCTAAGTCATGTCCGGTTTCGGCCGTTTTCTGCAATGAACAGAATGAGGAGTGAATGACTTAGTGACCATTCAATTATGGATTTGTGACTCTATGATTATCATTATAAATAAAAAATTTGACAAAAAGATTTCTAGAAATGTTCTCAAAATCTGTTATTGTGTCAAAATGATACTCTTTCACAAAAACGGTTTTAAGAAGTTGTATGATTTCTCTTTCATTTTTCGCAAAAAAGTCTTAATTCAAAATCAAAAGAGATATCTTCATCATTCTTGAAAGAGTATGATGTCACAAAGAATTTCTGGTGAGGATATTCTAAAAACAGAACGAGAGAGCTAAATCCATACGCGAAAAAGCAAATCAAAAGTGTGTTCGAAAAAGAATTGCCAGAACACACAAAAATGATAAATCAAAAGAACAATTCGAATAAAGCGTATGGCATGTGCTAGAAAAAGCAAGAACGGGCACATGAGAAAGAACCTGATCAAAAATATGTTCAAAAAGAATTGCCAGAACATATAAAACAGACAGAGTGGAAAAAGACAAAAATGTCAAATGAATTATTTGTTATCTAACCTCTCAATTTTATTCATTCAGTAATCATCATGGCACAACAACAACATGCAGCTGATGTTCATCCAGACGAACTGTGTCCTCCAAACAAACGATATGATCTTATGGATGCCAACAAGAAGGTTGATCTTGAACAAGTGCAATGTCCACCCGAAAGCAAAATACTGACGAATATCATCAAGAATCATCCTTTACGATTCAGTATTGCTGCTTCTTCCTCTGTACCATGGATCTATATGGCACAGTTCTGGCATACTTTGAAGGAAGACGGATCAAAGTATAGGCTCACATTTATGCTTGACAAGAAAGTGCTTTCTCTTACACTGGATGACTTCAGGACAATCTTTCACTTACCACAAGCAAAATGCCGACAATCATGATAGCTTTGTGACACCACCATCATTTTTAGACATGGTTCCATTCTATAAACAACAATTGGGCTTTACAATGGAGCTGAAGACATCATCAAGCTTTAAGACAACTGGTCTTCTGCAGCCATGGCAAACGTTATGCAAGATATTTTCCAAATGCTTGACAACACGTGTCACTGGATGGGATCAACCGCCGTTGCAGATAATGCAAATGATGTATTGCTTTGTCAATAATATTCATGTGGATTATGCGGAGCTATTATGGGAAGGACTTTACTATTCTCTTCATCATCCAACATCATCGATTCCTTATCCAAGATTTACAAAGATCATCATTAGTCATTACATGACTTGTTTTCCTGACATTTCAAGACGTGCTCGAGACATGTATCACAATCTGCAAGATGATGACATAATGAAAAATATCTTTAATTCAGGAGTTTATACATATAAAATTTTACTTAAGAACACGATTTTTGGTTTTAAATAATAAAATATTATTTTATTATTTTATTATTATAATGAAGTCACTTAGAAAAGACAATAAAATAATTTTCTCGCGAAACCTCTTTAGTGTTTGCTTATTATGATGTAACAATTCTTTTTCAACCATATTGTAAATTATTTTATTGGGAACTAAAGGTACCGAATGGACTATTCGAGATATATTTATAATTATTTATTATAAATATTTACTTATGTTACTTATCTATTTTCTTTAAATAGTATATAAGTATGTATCGTTGGGATATCAGATTGATTAGATATTTTGGGATGAGACGTCAACCATCACATTACTAATATGTTACTGTGTTAATTGTACAAGCATCTAGCCTCTAGAGTGCATCAAACGTGAAGACTGATTTGAAAATAAAAGATTTAATGGGACATTAGATTTGGACGTAGGTCCGTGTTCGCGAACGTCGTTGCATTTGCTTTTTATTCGTTATGTGTGATTGAGATTTGGTTGCTTAAAACTTGCTTGGGGTGAGTTCTCGTAGCCAAAATGATTGATACTTCAAATGTGTTTTGAACATGTTTTGAAATATTGACTAGTGCGAAACCTGTTTGGTTTTTTGGGGACATTTAATGTGCTTATGATTTCTATGTGAATATATGTGATGTGATGTTTTACTTGCGTGTACTGTGTTTGTACGGCAAGGGTTTTTGGTTTTACTTTTGCATGTTCTGTATGTCATGGCAAGGTTTTGGTTTTGGGTCATGCTCATCTAATATAGTGCTCCAGTTGGTAGGCCTTTAGGTGCTTAAGTGACATATTTGTTACCGGACTAGCAGTGATGCTAGGATGGTTCGACTAGCGGGTAAGCTAAGTCGAGTTTTACATGTTTAGCGAGGATGCTAAGTCATAGGTGTTTTTTTCATATTTTTCACTATCACTATTGCACTAATTGTCCACTGAGTTTTGACTATATGGCATAATTTTCGGTTTTGAAGGTCAATCCTACGTGTCCTCAGCAATCTGCATTATTGTTGACTGTTTTGCGAGTACTCATGTATCAGTGTGTGAAGTGAAAGATGAATAGTTGGTGTTATGTGATAGCAGGCTTAGGAGTATCCCGTGTGGATTTTTCATGTGAAGCCTTGCTTGTTTATTTTTTGGTTCTTTGTATTTGGAAGTTTTAGTTTAAGTTTGGATTTGGACCCTTCTGTGGGCATTTGAAATTTGTAAGAGATTTTAGATTTAGTTATGATTTAGGACATCACTCGAGGTTGATGGTCTTCGTAACACTTAAAGTTTATGCATTGTAGTTTTCTCTATATTGTATCTTGTGTTATGATTGATCATTATGTTGCAAACCCGAGTTTTTGCCATTGTCAGGGTGTGACAGATTGGTAATCAGAGCTAAGGTTATAGAGAACTAGGTGGGTTGGCCTAAACTATAACCTAAGATCCGTCATTTAGTTGCGTATAGGATCTATGTGCGCGGTGTTTTGCTTTTGCTTGCTTTCGCGTGTTCGCGGTTTGGTGCTTTAGTTATGTCAATCATTAAAATGTGTGTGCTTAATACTAAGTACGATTGGGGAAGGATGCGGATATAAATACGATAGCCAACATAGTTATAAAAGTATCACAACTTACTCGTACTTGATCATAGTTGTTACTACGATAATTGATGCTGACTCACATAAAAGAGGTATTATGTGTATATTTATATATTTAAGTTAAATATTATATATATAGTTATATATTAATAGTTTATATATGTATATATAAATATATATATATATATAATATATAGATATTTTATAGATAGATAGATAGATAGATATACTAGGCTCGGTTTCATAGATGAAGGTTTTTTTTTTATTTTTAGAAGATGTGAAGAATTCTGTGTTTTGAGCAAAATGATTATATTTTTTGACTTGATATTCACAGTAAGCATTATTTAATAGTGAATCGAATCTATAAAATCACAATTTTGATTCAAAATCTTTGTAAATCGAGTTGTTAATGATTCCTTAAATTGTATTTGAGCTTCAGGTATTGTTACTTGTATAGTCAAAATCAGATTGAGATTTTTTACATTGATTCGATTTTTTACATATTTTGGATTATAATCACATTTAAATGAGTTTTACGCTTGAAAAACTTGAATCAAAGTTAAAAATCTATCATTTTTGAATAACATTCTCATGAAAAAATTTTCGATCTGGATTTTAGTATAATAATATATATATACATATATATAGACATATATATATATATATATATATATTTTCTTTTATATTTATTATATATCATATATATATATCATATATTATATATATATTATTTATTTATATCTACACACATATAGATATATATACTACATATATAGTTAGATATATATACACATAGGCCGATAGTTACTAATATACACACTATTCGATACTTATATATATATTATACATATTATACATACATATTATGTGTGTGTGAATATTATATATATATATAGATTATCAGTTATATAGTTATATGATGATACATATATATATATATTATAGACGTATATATATTCATATGTGTGTGGTGTGAGTGTGTGTGTGATTTAGTGTGGTGTGTGTGGATAGTCTTCCTGACCTACCTAACGGTGCCCATGTACTAGCCTCGTGTAGATAATGCCGTACGGATGAGGACGCCGCAGTGTGGCCGGTTGTTGTCCGAATCACGAGGAGGGGGAAGTTATGAGTGAGAAGGAGTGTTAGAGCGTGGGAAGGGAGTAGAGGACCTAGGAGAGGTAATGATTGAGCGTGTTATCGGAATTGAAGGTCAAGTGGTAATGACCCAGGGGATGGGAAACTAATGGGGGCGTAGAGGAGTCATTGGGATGTAAAGGAGTCAAGTGGGGTCTTGGGTGTGGAGGAGCACCCGACTTCTCGACGATCATTGCCCAACAATTGCAGAACCTCTTACCCATCATTTTAGTTCAGGTTGGTAACCAAGGAAATGTTGGAAATCAAAATGGAAATGTAGTAAATGAGAATGTTTAGGAGAACGTTAGAAATGTGTTAGTGAATGACAACCGGGTAGGCTTGTATTTAAGGGATGTTCTTAGCTTGTAACCCTAAGGAATATGTGGTAACGGGAGGTGCACGGCGGTGGGGGCCGGGCTTTCTTTTATATAATTTTTAGTCTATTATTTTATGTTTAGGTTTTCATTGAGGGATTAGAAAATGAAGTCCGTAGAAAGGTATGATGGTAGTGGTCTGTAAGTATTGACAAAAAATGAAATACACTGCTGCGTTAATTTTTCATGTTGTTTGTGGGTAAGGCTTATAACGTGGTGGAATTGGAACTCTCATATTCTGCTTAGAAGCGCGGAAGATGCCTGGAGCTGTGTCTCATGGAAAGATGACGCTTTAAGTTTTTTTGTGGATTTTTAGAATACAGTTTTGTCTCAGTATGAGATCAAAAGTTTGAATGATTGTTATCGGAATCAAGTCTTGGTTAGGGGTTGGCCTATGCTACGTTTTTTATAACTGAAATGAAATTTCGTGATGAATTGGCTAGGTTAGTTCCACATTTGGTTACTCCAAAAAGTAGGAAGATTGAGAGGTACGTTTACGGCCTTGCTTACGACGTGTGGGATGGTAGGCAGCAACGAATGCCAAAGAATTGCAGAAATAGAAAGCTGTGTGTAGATTTCTGTGTGCAGTGACCTCGTATGAGGCTGTTAGAAGTTTGATCTAATTAAGAAGGTTAAGACAAGAGGAAATATGGGTGGACCCCTCAGCAAGGATGCAAGAATGGTAGGGCTGATAAGTGAAGACGTACTAGGATTTGCTATATGCTTTTGCCTATCAAACCGCGCTGGACCCTGTTAGAAGAGAGAATACAGGTGCTTGGCCCAAGTGTACAACCTACAACTTCTTCCATGCACCCGGATGGCCTTGCCGCACATGCTTCAATTGTAACCACCCAGGTCATCTTGCAAGGGATTGTAGAGTTATGCCTAAGAATGTGAATCCGACAATTGTAAGGAACCCAACACCTGCTCGTCGAGCATGCCCGAATTTTGGTTAGTGCTGACCATCTAAGCAGAAGTCCTAGATTGCATATGCGGCACAAGGGCCTGGAGGATAGAAACGCTCAGAACCAAGAGTGTTTTGTGTAATAGACTGGGGTTGTCAAGGTTCGTGCGAAACAAAGGAAAAGTAGTGCCAAGCTCGGGTAGGGCATTCATGTTGGGAGCAGAGGAAGCTCGCCAGGATCTGAACATTATGACGGGTACATTTACTTTGAACAATCATTTTGACACTACCTTATTTGACTCTGGTGCCGACTATAGTTTTGTTTCCATTACTTTTGTACCTCTGTTAGGCATAAAACCCAGTGAATTAGGTTTCAGATTATTGAGTTTGAGATAGTAGCTGGCAGTAGTAGAGATTGATAGGTTATAAGGGTTGCAAACTAGAAAACCAAAGGTGTCATGTCTGTGACACGATTTGATACGGTGGGCGCATTCGTCGGAGTTTAGATGTGATTATGCGGTTATGGATTGGTATCTATGTAAGGGCTGAAGTTTTATCGTCTGAGAAAGTAGTGAGAATACCATCTATGGACTGCAAGGTGCTTAAGAAGTCTTAGGAATAAGGCTGAGATAATTTGTCATAAGTAGTAAGGATTCCACTACTAGAGGGAAATGTGCTTAGAGTATTAGGACAGAAACCAGAAGAAAAGTTGAGACAGTTAAAGAGTGCCAGGACTAAGGAGCAGAAGCAAAAAGAGATAGTGGTAGTGAGATATTTTCTCGAGGTATTTCTGAATGACCTATCTGGATTGCCGCCTGTTTGGGAAACCAAGTTTTGGATTGAGTTAGTCCCTGGAGCGATGCCGATTGAAAAGTCTCTCTATCGTTTGGCACCTTCTGAATTGGAGGAGTTGTCGGGTCAACTCAAAGAACTCCAGGACAAATGTTTCATTCGACCAAGCTCGTCGCCTTGAGGAGCACCGGTATTGTTTGTTAAGAAAAAGAACGGATCCTTTAGGATGTGTATTAATTATAGAGAGTTGAATAAGTTGACCATTAAGAACCGTTATTCACTCCTTAGGATAGACGACTTATTTGACCAACTTCAAGGATCACAATACTTCTCTAAGATAGAGCTTAGGTCCGGATACCATCAGCTGAGAGTGCATGAGGATGACATTTCAAAGACTGCGTTTAGGACTCGTTATGCACATTGAGTTCACAATATTGCCCTTTTGTTTGGCTAATGCACCAGCGGTATTTATGGATCTAATGAACCGAGTGTGTAGGCCGTATCTAGACAAGTTTATGATAGTGTTCATTGATGATATTTTAATCTATTCTAAGACCCAGGAAGAGCATGAGATGCACCTAGGATTAGTCTTAGAATTGCTCAAGAAAGAGAAACTGTATGCTAAATTTTCTAAGTGTGAATTCTGGTTGCGAGAAGTATAGTTTCTAGGACATGTGATTAATGGAGATGGTATCCATGTAGACCCTAGTAAGATTGAAGCTGTTAAGAACTAGAAAGCCCCTAGAACTCCGTCTGAGGTTCGTTCATTCTTAGGATTGGCAGGGTATTACCATAGATTCATTAAGGACTTTTCTAAGATAGCTAAGCCGCTTACTGTCTTGACTCAGAATAGTAAGACCTTTGACTGGGGGTGAGGAAGCAGGAGAATGCAATTCAAAACTTTAAAGGACAAGTTAGTGTAATCACCTGTTTCTAGCTCTCATTGAGGACGGAAGCATTTGTAGGTAATTTGTTGCGTCCGGGTTGGGACTATGTTGTGTGTTGATGCAAAGAGGTAAGGTGATAGCCTATGCGTCTTGGCAATTAAAAATTCATAAGAAGAATTATACCACCCATAATTTGGAGTTGGGTGCGGTTATGTTTGCACTTAAGATTTAGAGACATTATTTGTATATGACAAAGAGTGTCATATATACGGATCATAAGAGTCTCCAGCATATCTTTAGTCAGAAAGAGTTAAATATGCGACAGCATCGCTGGATAAAGTTGTTTAGTGATTATGACTGTGAAATTCGTTGCCATCCTTATAAGGAGAATGTAGTGGCTGATGCACTGAGTAGGAAGGAGAGAGTGAAGCCTAAAAGTCAGAGCTATGAATATGACCCTTTAGTTGAGTATCAAGGATAAGATACTAGCGGCTCAGAAAGAGGCGTCTGATGAGACTGCAGGATTGCAGAGAGGAATAGATGAAATGATTAAACCTAGGAATGATAGAGCATTGTATTACCTAGATCGAATATGGGTTCATTTGAAGGGTGATGCGAGAACCCTGATAATAGATGAAGCCTATAAGTCGAAGTACTCTGTACACCTAGGAGCTGATAAGATGTATTATGACCTTAGAGATAGGTATTGGTAGTCGGGTATGAAGAAGGACATTAGCTGTGTATGTGAGTAAGTGGTTTAACTTGTTTAACAGGTTTAAGGCTGAACAATCAAAGGCCATCTGCTTGCTGCAGCACCTGAGATTCCCGAGTGAAATGGGAAAGGATAGTAATAAGATTTTGTAACTAAGTTTCCTAGGACTGATAGATGGGCAATGACAAAATTTTGGGTCCATTATGGACCGATTGACTAAGTCCGGCTCATTTCTACCTAATGGTGAGGATTATAAGATGGATAGACTGGCTAGGTTGTACCTGAATGAGATTGTTGCTAGGCACGGTATGCCGATCTCGATCATATCTAATCGTGGTAGTTAATTTACATCGAGATTTTGGCAGTCAATGCAAGAGGCATTAGGAACTCGGTTAGACATGAGTACGGCTTACCACCCTCAGACCGACGATCAGAGTGAGCATACTATCCAAACTTTGGAAGACATGCTCAGGTCATGCGTCTTAGACTTCGGGGGAAGTTAAGATTTTCATCTTCCATTATGGGAGTTTTACATATAACAAAAGTTAACATTTAATAGTTGAGATTCGTCGTTTGAGGCTTGTATGTAGAATGTCCGTTTTTCCCGATTATGTGGGCTGAGGTTGGAAAGGGTCAGTTGATAGGACCTGAGTTAGTGCAAGAGACCACTGAGAAGATCTCACAGATTAAGGATAGACTTAAGGCTGCGCCAGATCATCAGAAAAGTTATGCTATAAGAAGAGGAAGCCTCATAGAGTTTAGTGTGGGTGATATGTCTCACTCAAAAGTGTCGCCCTAGAAAAGTGTAGTCGCATTTTTTGGGAAAAAGGAAAGTTAACACCTAAGTTTGTCATACGCATTGAGAACACATGAGCGGGATCGGTCCCGGTCGCCACTATAAGACTTAGGTTGCTTAAGGAAATTAAAATGGTGCTTCATGACCACGCGTTCCACGTGTCCGAACCTTAAAAAGTGTTTGGCTAAAAAAAAAAAAAAAAAAAAAAAAGATCCAATACTGCAAGTACCTTTGGATGAGATCCAAGTTGATGCCAAGTTGAATTTTATAGAAGAGCCTGTGGAAATTTTAGAGAGAGAGTTTCAGAAGTTGAAGCGAAGTAGAATTGCCATCGTCAAGGTTTGGTGGAATTTGAAACGTGGACCTAAATCTACGTGGGAGCGTGAAGATCAGATGAAACTGCACTACCCGCATTTGTTTAGTGATAGTAGTAGTAGAATTTTAGGGGCAAAATTCTTTTAAGGGGGTAGAATGTAACCCTTGCCCTTTTTGTGTTTTGAATATTCTAATATTAGTCTTTTGACTATTTGACGTTCGTCAGTTTTATTAGAATATGTACCATGTTGACGGTGGTGATTCTATGAGAATTGTGATAATTGATGGTTTATTTTGTATAATAATCCTTTTTAGAGGGTATTATTATGTTATTATGTTCCGCGTGGTTGACCCGTAAAATTTTGAGAAATGCCAAAAATGAGTCCTGACACGTCCGTTAAAGTCCAAAATGAGTTTTTAGGGAATAAAGCGTGGAAATATGTCAAGTAAATACTCTAAGTTATTGGAAAGTATTTTTAAGTTGAATAAAAATACTAAGTAACTTTGGGAAATATTTTACGGTCATGATTTTTTGAGTTTTAAGTGAACCCGACGCAAAAACGAAGACACCAGAGGCCTTGGATTCCTTATACACGGTTCAAACCACAAGGTAGGGGTGAGCAGAAACCGCACCGCAAAATCCGCAAAAACCCGCACCACAAAAACCGCACCACGGCAAAAACCGGTGGATCGGTTTTAGGAAAAAATAAAACCGCAAAATGCGGTGCGGTTGCGGTTTTATCCGTAAAACCGAACCGCAAAATCCGCACCGCACCGCACATTAATTTTATAAAACCGAAAAATGGCACATTGATTATTTAATGTGTGTTATAAGGCTTCTAATGCATATTATCAATAATATTCTAGGTAATGTGTGTGTTTACCTTAAATATATGCATTGTTATAACCGAAAAAACCAACATTGTAAACAAAAAACCGCAAAAACCCACATTAATTATATAAATTATAAGTGATGGTGCAGTGCGGTTAAAACCCTCAAAACCCGTAAAAACCATAAAAAACCCGCAAAATAGAAACCGCAAAAAATACGCGGTTGCGGATCCTCACTTTCTAAAAACCGCAATTGCGGATGCGGTGTGGTTTTTGCCAAAAACCGCACCGATCCGTACCATGCTTACCCCTACCACAAGGGAGACAAGGAGGCATTATTTTAGCAAGAGTGGTCCATCCTTTGTACCAATATATGCTTATAACTTAAGCAAAAGCACACACATCCATTTTATTCATTCACACACACTTTTTTTCCTTTCTCCTTGTTGCGTCCAAGTTCACCACATACACAAACTTTAATTTTCTAAATTTTGATCAAAAACATGAAGATTGGTGATATATTGGGTTGATTCTAGTGTTTGGGTATTTATTAAAACAACGTTTGGGTTGTCCGGTTCGCGTCGAAATATATTTTGAAGACCATTCTTGTAAGTCTTTCAAATTTAAATTTTACTTGTCCTTTTGGGTTGTTAATGATGCATAGATGTTAGTTGTACGGCTCGATCGTTTAAAATCGAAAGCAAAAAGTTTATAAATGGATATTTAGGGTGGGTTTAGAGTTTGAATGAAATAAAAAGAGGATAAGGTTTTGTTAGTTTTGATATTGTGGTCGTGATAGTTGAAAAACATATATTTGCTATGTAGATTATTTTGTATATGGCTTATGTTGGCTTATTATTAAGCTCGAATGGCTTATTTTGGGCTTATATGCTCACGGTTGGAAAGGAAAACACAAGAGAAGTGTTTTTGGTTATTACTTTAGTATATTGTATTTTGTGGACTAATATTATAGCTTATGGTGATAATCAAATAAGATACGTAGCTTATTAGCTTATTTTAAGCTTAAGTATATAGATTTTGGAGATTATGGGCTCACGGCCCAATAAGTATCAATAAGCTATGGCTTATTTGATGGATTATTGTGGTCTGGATTACTTTCTTACTTATTGATTTAAGCTATGCATACTAATGGGCTTTGGTTTTGGGCTTAGAACGTATTTTAGATAATATAAAAACCTTAATGGACAGCCCAATAAGCTTTAAATAGTCGTTTTAAGGATTTTGGTAAACTTTTGAAAAGTGAAATGTGATTATGAAATGTATTTGAAGGTCGTTTTGGGAAATGTGACTCGAAAAACATGGCGAAATATGATTTTTTGGAGTTTTTTTCGAAAAGTGGTTAAATTGTGAAAAGTGTTTGAAATTAAGGTATAAAAACCTTGGAAACGTTGTATAAACGTACGGGTCATGTCGAAATTTTGTAAAAAGTCTATACTTAAAAATTTTACTTAAAACGTGATTTTTCGATTTAATAATAAAATATTATTATTTTATTATTTTAATAAATCGACTAAAAGACAAAAAAGTACATTTTTCTGAAACTTCTCAAAAATGTTTAACATAAATAAACGTTTCATTGAGTATAGTATAAATGGTATATCTATGGTAACTAAGGGTGCCGAATGGACATATCGAAGTATATTATAAGTATTTATTATAAGAATTTACTTATATTACTTAACTATTTTGCTTAAATAGTATAAGTATATTGTACTAAGATATGAGTTTGATATGGTATCTTTTGGAGTTAAGTCGTCAACCATCACACCACTAAAACGTTTAAGATAACCGTACAACAAGCATCTAACCTCTATGCATCATACCTGAAAAACTGTTTTGGTAATAAATGATAAAATGGGACATTAACTGGACTAGGTCGTGTGCGGACGTCGTTGCATTTGCTTGTGAATTGAGTTTGCTGTTGGAGACAGTTGCTTGAGGTGAGTTCTCGTAGCCCCATTTTTTAAATCTTTTCCGTTGGGGGAAAATGATACTCAAATGTGTTTTGAACTATTTTCTGAACTGTGCGAAACGTGGTTTTGTTTTTGGGACAATTTATGTGCTTATGACTGCTATGTGAATATATGTAATGTGATTTTACTTGCATGTACTGTGTTTGGCATGGCAAGGGTTGTGATTTTACTTGCATGTACTGTGTTTGGCATGGCAAGGGTTGTGCTCCTGCCCGAAATAGTAGTACTCCACTAGTAGGTCGTTTAGGTGCGTAAGTGAACATAATTCGGAGTTGCGACGCCAAGAGCATTGGGATTTCCTAGTTTGTGACTAGCGAGGGATGCTAACCACGGTACATGAATTAGGCGGGCGCCCTTTCGAGACGATGTGGAAATGATTTTCTTGTCATCTTGCCCAATAAACAAGATACGCATTGATCAAATGATTCATCATCTGTTGATTTTAAAAACCCTTCTTGTTACAGCTTTTCAATACATTTCTTACTTATATGAGCAAGACGGCAGTGCCATAGATAAGTAGAGTCCAAATTATGTTTGGCTCTTTTAGTGCTAACATTATAAATAGAATTAACATTTGGTACAAGATCATGCATATCAATTTCATAAATACCATTACTGAGAATAGCATTAAAATAAAACACATTGTTCTTAGAAATTGAAATTCCAAAATCTGTAAAACACTAGACAAATTCATTTTCTACCAAACGGTGAACTGAAACAACATATCTAGTTATAGAATGTTCATAATGACAATTGTCTAAACAAATCACAAGGCCATTAGGCAAAACTAAGTCATAACTTCTAATAGCTTCTACTTGTGCACGAACACCATTGCCCACGTACAAATAGAGTGCTCCTTGTTTCAGTTTCCTTGCTTCTCTAAATCCCTGTTTTGTAATACAAATGTGAGTACCACAACCAGTGTCATACACCCAGGATTTATTAGGGAAAGCAAATAATTCTATTGTGAAGATACCTGAAGAACTGGCAGAGCCAACTTGCTTCTTTTTCTTCAACAACTCAGCAAGATAGACAGGACAGTTCCTCTTCTAATGACCCACCTCCTTGCAGTGGTGGCAGGTGTCATCCTTAGCTGGGTGCTCTTTAGCAGAAGGTTTAGGGTTTTTAGGCTTAGGGATATAAACTTGTTTATCATTTCCCTTGCCATTAGCTTTACCCTTGCCTTTAGCTTTAAGCGATTTCTTTTTGGCCTTCTGGATTTTACCACCTTTAATCATCATTACTTGTGGTGTTTCAGCCTTTTTAGGTTAACCTTTTTCATACTCAATGAGCATAGCATGTAGTTCACCAATCGTCTTCCCCATGTTATGCATATTGTAATTTCTCGCAAATCCCGCAAAATCTTTAGTAATGCCATTTAAGATAAGACCAACTATAAGATTTTGTGGTAGCCTATAGCCAAGACGTTCCAGTTGATCTACATATCCTTTCATCTGTATGACATATGCAGCAATTGGTTTACCCTCCTCTTGTTTGCAAGCATGGAAAGTTTGGATTAGGTCAAACCTCTCCACTACAGCTTGTTTTTCAAACATAACTTTAAGCTCTTTTATCATGTCATATGGTGAGGAGTTTTCAAACTTTCTATGAAGCTCAGGAGTCATACTACCGAGTATTAGACAAGCAACCTCATTATATGCATCATAAACTGTATTCCATTATGACAACACTTGTGCCTCAGAATCTGTAGCAGGAGCCGCGGGTAATGGCTGTTCAATGACATACATTTTCTTTTCAACTCTTAAGACTAACTTAAGTTGACGAAACCAGTCATTGAAATTATTTCCAGAAAGTTTATCTCTTTCAAACATCGACCTGAAAGCCGAATGGTTTATGTTTTGAACATGTTGTGCCATCTACAAAACATAGTTAAAGTTCAAGAATTAGTATTTTCGATAAGAGAATTGCTACATCCACATAAGATTTACAAAGACAAATCCACACAATGATGTGTCATGAAAACTATTGGTAGTATCTCTCATCCTTTTTATTATTTTCATATATATGCATCCACAAATCAACTTACACATCATTTTGTGGATTTTCTTTTGTAAAACTTATGTGGATGTAGCATTCCTCTTTCGATAATACTCCTTGAATAAAATTAACTACCCATGTTTAATCAAATAAACAATTAATTTTCTAAAGGCTAGGACCCTACTTGACATACCACCACCACATTAGTTGATCTGCTAGTGATGGTGTATTCAAAAGGTAATTGACGATCAATAATTACCATCGGTGCAATTCCTAGAACCATATGAGACTTACTTTATTACAATAATATTCTAGTAAGCATGTTTTATCCCATCTATGCCTCGATTTAAGGTCTCACCAATAAACCGATTAAGTCATTCAATCAAAAACTGTGATTATGTAACACTAACGTCTCACGAAAAAGTGTATAATCACCTTGGGATTACGATCTACATACGTCTCACGCATAGTAAAAAGCATCTACAAGTGTTTTTACAAATTGGATGGCAATAACTTATTTAAAAAAGGGTATGATATTTGTCGTGACAAATATGTACTAAGAAGCATGCATACATCTTCGTATCATAAATTTTAATAAAAACTTTACTCAATTAAGTTATTTATTACACTATCACATATTTTATATACATCTAATGTATAAATAGTGTTACCTTTTTTAAAATTTGACGATTGATTGTAGATTTTTACACCATATATATAATATATAATAAAATATAAAATATATATAAGTATAAAAATCAACAAGATCAATATAACCGAGAAGTAGTATAGAGTGTTCCCGGTCGGATTATCCCCAACGAGGCTGGACGTAGATCGATACAAGCAAGATTTGAGTTTTGCAGAGAGAATTGGATTGGAAGTTGGAAAATCAATTAAACAATAATGAACAAAAACGTTTAAGAAAAACCTAAAATAAAAGAAGAAAATCAAAAAAACTAAAGCACGAATCCCGAACAAAGGGGGAAAAACCTAAAATCTTTAAAAATAACCCTACGAAGAAATTTTCACTTCTAAACTACTCTACGGGACAAATAACGAAGAATGAAAAAGACTAGACCGAAAACGGAGTTCGTTTGACCCAAAAACGAGTCAAGACAAAAAACCGCACCCGGGACCGTTCTTTAAAAATGAAAAGTTGTAAAAATGACCCTACAAAAATTTTTTAAAAAAATTTTTTTCCTACAAACTATAAGACAAAAAAAAATAATCTATAAGAAAGAAAAATATGTTTTTTGATAATTATGTAATTATATAATTATATAAAAGTTTAAACAAAAATAAAATTATAAAAAATAACTAAATGATTACGAAAAAAATCTGAAAATTTTATACAAAAGAACTTTGACACTCAAACAATCCTAGGAACAAAATAACAAAAGTCAGCTAAAGAAATAACCCGAAATTAGCTACAACAGCTTAAAGCAAGTTGTGTGAAAATGACTATAAGAGTCATGCCCTATGGGAATATAACGACAAAAGTCCCAATGGCCGCAGCGTGAGTGTGTTTGGTAAAAGGGATTGTAACGAGAGGGCACGGGTTCGCTCTTGCTCACCCGAACCTCTTGTCTTTCCACTTTTTTTTTCTTTTCGTAAACTCAAAAGGCAAAGTAGTTAAGCTCGGTGGGGCTTTAACAACTTTGTCTTCTTAACATTTACGAAAGCACATAATAACATAAAAAAAGCCATATTAGTTTCGACAGTAGCTTAAAGGGCTTAAATGCAAAAATTTGCTAAGTCATTTTGGGACTTGAGGATGAATAAGCCTAAACTAGGATATTAGTAAGCTAAGGTGTTACGTAACTAGTCTAAATAAGCTAAAAAGAACACTAAGTACTTAAAACAAATAAGCTGGGAAAAGCTTAATTGTGACAGAAACTTAATCAAAGCTTAAAAGCTAAAAGGACTTAAGGTCTTAGACAAATAAGCTAGGTAAAGGGCTAAACAAGATTAACAACTAAACTAATTCTATCAAATAAGCTATTAGGACACAAGATGAGCTTATTAAATAAGCTCAATAAGCCAGAAAAGAGAAAAATAAGCAATCCTACACCTAGCTACAAACACAGTTCAGAGAGGCCAAGTTTGGCTTAAAATAAGCCAACAAAAAAGCTTTCAAAAGCTGAAATTTTGTGGAGGGCTTTATACCAATAGTTATAAGCTCTTTGAATAAGCCAAGAATTTGGGCTTTAGAACACAAAAAGTCAAAGAAAAAGGGGCTTAAAATCTCCCCTTTGCACCAGGAATTTAATCTAAAACTAATGGCATAATTGGACAGCTTATTAGAAAGCTGTCAAATAAGCTCAAATTGAAAAGAAAAACTGAAAACTAGATGGAGTTTCCTAGCAGTAAGGCTTGTGCACAAAGTTTTGACTTTAAAAATCAATTTTAATTGCTGAATTTTGATGAAGAAAAAAAGGGATGCGAATTTTTAAAACTGCTACACAAAAAAGGTACTTGGTGAATTTAGACTTACCAAAGTCAAAAGACAAAGTAGTTTGACAGCTTCTTAAAACACACAAAGCACACACTTTTTTGATACTTAAACTTCAACCACAGTGCTTAACTAAATGAGCACTGATGGTTTTTAAAAATCTCACAGCGTTTTGAAAAGGTTAGGAAATCTTTGGAAACAATTTTAGGAACCTTAAAACATTGAGACGAGCATAAATGAGCTAAAAGATTAAGCTAAAACTCCACGTAAAAGTACCATCAACTCCATGCACACACCCTTTTTGACCCGTTATTTTGAATGTTATCCCCAACACCCATTAAGTCTAACTGTCCAATTAAATTTTTTTATCTAAAATCAATTTAAAGCATAAACTGACAAAGACCTATATCCTAGCTCTATTTTATACTAACCTATTTGAACTATTTAAGCACTAAAAGTCCTAGCTTATTAAGAAGAATAAGCTAGTTTCTCAGCTAGCTACTTATACTACTTTGACAGAATTAAAGTAGAAATGAAACTAAATGAATTTTAACTAAGAAAACTTAAATGTCATTTGAAGTACTAAACTAACTAAACTATTGACAGGGTTTAAACACAAGGAAAAACAAAGGTATAGAGATAAGCTAAATGAATAAGCTGAAATGAACTTAAGAATGTGAAACCTGAGATTTATGTAGTCTCAGACCTAGCCACTCTATCTGAATGAGTGGCTTAAAGCATGAACCTAATGGCTCCCAAAGCCTCTAAACCTGAGCTTAAAAGCTCAATAAGCTAATGTTAGCTTATTACCTCCTTGTACCTCAATATTGAATCCAATGAACTCAGTTTGCCATGTTTTGATGTAAATTGAACCAAGCTTAGTAAGTGAAAGACTACTCACAAAATTTTGACTGAAATCATTGAGCTTATGAACAAGTTAATAAGCTCAAATGAACTTATAAGACTTATTAAAGCGGAACACTTAAATTTGTAAATGAAAAACACCCCCCACTTGAAACTTAAAACTGAATTTTATTGCTTAAAATCGTAAAGTACAAGCTAAAAGTTACAAAGTACAAGTAATTAAAGCTGATTTCTAAGAACTTAAAAGAGAATGCTTAAAAATACGAAAAAATTACAAACTGAGAGAAAAAACTAACTAACTCCCTGGTACTTGTTCATCTCTCTCTCTTTTATAGATGTCCCAAGGGTCTTCTTGTGTTTGTGTTGTGAGAGGTTAAAGCCCAAAGCAATCTCAACCTTTAATTTCCATTTGTGCTTCTTTGGTTTCATCATAGCCATCGAAATAAGTCTTTGGGAGTTTGTTGGATGCCAACTTGGCAAACTTACATAGCTGAAAGATAATGGAGAGGGTTTAAAGTGATTATCCATGGGAGTGGAGAAGAAACGCAGGGTAAAAACGGGGTGGTTAACCCGTGAATTTTGTACTATGTTTTGGGCGGGAAAAAGGGTTATAAAGGTTGGGGGTGACAGGGTGTAGTTTAGGGAAATGGCAACATTAGTCCTCCAAAGTTATAATAGGGTTTGCACCGTACGTCCTTGTGGTGGTAAAGGGTTTAGGGTTTTGGCAACATAACCCCCCAGGGGTTATATAACCCTTTGCACTAACAGTCCTTGGGTGTACAAGTCTTTGGACATGGCAGAATTGGTCCTTGGAGTATAACTTTGCCACATTGACAGTTTGGCCCTTCTCTTCTTTTCTCTTGATTTCTTGTTTAAATATAAGTTTAGGGATTTACAATTTCAGTCCCTAAACTTATATTTCTTTGACTTTTGGCCTCGGGGTTGACTTGGGTTGACTTTGACTTTGACCAGTTGACTTTTCTGTTGACTTTTTGACTTGATTGACTTTTCGGCTTCGATTTGGCTTTGTCTTTCACAGTCTTTTCCATTCCGAGTCCGGTTTTGTCGTTTTGGCTTTGTTTTTCGTCCTTTTCTTAGTTATCCGTTCCTGCACAATACAATTAGCAAAACAAGCGTATATTTGGCATTTTAAGTCCGTTTTTGGTTATTTTAGCTCGTTTTTAAAGGTAAAAGGTATGTGTAATTAAGCACATACCAAAATCCCCCATACTAAGGTATTGCCGTGTCCTCACGCAATGTTATGAAGTAAACATTTACGAAAACTAAGAATCTCAATCCCCCTCGACTAATAACTTTGAAAAGTAGCAAAGTGTTTGTCAAGGGAAACTAAAGAATCAAAAGCTTCGACAAGTCCCGTTTTCACCATTTTTTATTCATACACTAACTATCCCTAATATTTTTGGATTTTCCTTTTTCTTTTCCAAAAACGACTTCCTGTTTGACTTCCTTTATTTTATTAACACTGGGATCATAGAATGAGAAACGCCCATAGAATAATCTACGGATGTCCTGACGGATAAATTCATCGTCCCCGATTTTTCACTAGTTCCAAACCAAGCAATTAAACAAGATCATGTCAATATAAGTCTAAATGCTAAGCACTCATACTTATGACTTGTGAACTTTTAACTCCCAACATGAATATATGATTTAAATGTGTGTACTCATTTCAACTCAACCATAGATCAACTTATTTCCATAGTCGTGATTCAAGATGAATCATGACTCAAAGCAACAACTTATTAGGACCTTGTAACTTGATTTTAAAGAACGAGATTTTAACTGTAGAACTTTTTGCAACATCTTCATCATTATAATCATAAGTTCTTAAAGCTAGGAATGCGTTGCTTAGTTTGAACACCTACCTAGGCCTCGCTCCCTGGTAGGATATCACAACCAACGACCGGTGTTCTTAGTTTGAAAACCCACCCCGTTGCTAGCGTAGTGGGAAATCACATCAACACCTTCTTTCCTAGATAGCTAAGGAAGTGTCTTAGTTTGAACCCTCTCCTAGACCCCGCTTCCTGGTGAGATATCCACAACACACCAAAATCTATAAAACAGAACATCTTTTATCTTGTTCCATATAACAAATGTATGCTTCATGGCAAAATTTAATATTCAAGCATTTATTAGCATTCATTACTTCAGTTTCATGCATCTTTGGCATTTTAAAACTTTCGAATTATTAAGAACAGAAAAACTCGCTTTAAAGATGAAGTTACAAATTTTGAAAGCTTTTTCTAAAAACATTGATTGATTTTCTAGTTGAACGGAATATTGAGTACGTATGATTAAGGTGGATTAGAAAGCAAAAGGAGAAAAAGCCACAAGTTTACTCATATAAGTTTTTAGAAGAATCTTGCTAACACATAAACATATATTTAAAACTCAGTCACTTCTTGTTCATCACCTTTTTTAAAATTCAAAAGGGGGCAATCGAATTCAATGAAAGCTTAGCCTACAAGCGTAAGTTGAGGAACTAGCTAGGTCTCAACACCCCGACCGAGTCAAAAATTATTCTCATTCTACCCATAGGAAAGTCAAAACAGTGACCAGAACACTTTATTTATTTTTGAAAATTTATAATATTTTATTCATTTTTTTGGTATTTTTGTCAAAAAATTTGTTGAAAAAAACGATTGCGTGATTAACAACACTGCAGGCAAAAAGTCAATCGAAGATCCCCCAAACTAGACAAAACATCAGACCTCGCTGTTTCAAAGGGGATTCCTACGAAAAATCTAAGGCCGTTTTAAAGAAGTGTGTCCAAAAGATAAAACGATAGTCCCCCCCGAAATAGATTTGGATACAGATTCCCAACTGAAGCTGAGGATGTGAAACTCATGTGGATACTGTAAGCACGAAAGTCTTCACAATCCGGGAAATCCTGGACATACAATACAAAGCACACAAAACATGGACAAAACACGGGTAATGGAAAATGTAAGCCTCTCACACAAAAAACACTTATTTATTACATACTACGGATGAAGCAATGGGAGGCCTCCCACGAACGCTTGTTTTAGGGTCGCTATGCATGACCCGACCCCGGATTACAATTGTTCCATGGGTACGTCTGTGAGATCTGACAACCTCGGTTGGTAGTCCCCGACCAAAGTAGTGAGTTTTATACGATGACCATTCACTTTAAATTTTGGGCTCGAGTTTAGAAGATAACTCGACGGTGCCATAAGGAAAAACTTGGACAACGGTGAATGGTCCAGACCAACGGGATTTCAATTTGCCCGAGAAAATCTTCAGTCTAGAATTGAAGAGGAGGACACGATCACCAACGTTGAAAACGCGGTTTTTGATCTTAGCATCGTGTATCCTCTTGGTTTTCTCTTTATAAATCAAAGAGTTCTCGTAGGCCTGATCACGAAGTTCATTTAGTTCATTCAGTTGAACTTTCCTGTGATCACCCGCAGTTTGAACATCAAAATTTGTATGCTTGAGGGCCCAGTAGGCTTTGTGCTCTAGCTCGATCGGTAGATGACATGCCTTCCCGTACACAAGTTTATATGGAGTACACCCGATGGGTGTTTTGTACGCTGTGCGGAAGGCCCATAAAGCATCATCTAATTTATCCGACCAGGAGGCACGATTTTCTCCCACGGTTCTCTCAAGAATACGCTTTAAACCACGATTTGACACCTCAACTTGCCCACTTGTTTGTGGGTGATACGCGGTGGAGAGACGATGAGTTACTCCATACTTAAGCATGACTTTTGTAAATTGGTCATTGCAAAAGTGAGTTCCGCGATCACTTATGATAGCTCGGGGTGCACCAAATCGAGAGAAGAGAGTTTTCAAAAATTTACAGACAACTCGGGCATCATTGGTGGGGAGCGCTTTTGCTTCGACCCATTTTGACAAATAGTCAACAGCCACGAGTATGTATTTGTTCCCTCTTGAAGACGGGAACGGCCCCATAAAATCAATGCCCCAGATGTCAAAGATTTCGCAAACTTGGATGGAGTTTTGTGGCATCTCATCACGTTGCGTAATTTTTCCTTGACGTTGACAAATGTCACAACGGGTGACAAAGTCATGGGCATCCTTGTAGATGGTGGGCCAATAGAATCCTGAATCGAAGATTTTTCTGGCTGTGTAATTGGCACCATAGTGTCCCCCAGTAGGTCCACTGTGGCAAGCTTTGAGAATGTCTAAAGCTTCTTGCCCAGAAACACAACGTCTTATCACCTGATCAGCACAGATCTTAAACAGGAAAGGATCATCCCAGAAATAGTGTTTGACATCCTTGAAGAATTTATTTTTTAGAATCCTTAATGATTTATTTTTTTGTTTGGGATGTCCATTCCCATATCACGAATTTCCCCGCATGGTAAATTGGCAAAGAAGTCTGCAAACCATGGGGTACGTTGCTCTTGAAGAGCCATCGAACACGAGTCCCTCGAGAGTAAATGCTTCATCTGAATTTCTTTGTTCTCGTGTATTGTCTTGATGTGGATTTTTCTATCTGGAACAGATGGATCGGCGGCGAGAATTTTCAGCTCTTGTTTGTCTCGAATTCCAATATCAAATTCCTTGGAGAATAAAGATCCACCAGCGTGAGTCCTTTGCCTTAGCATCCTTCTTGGCAAAGAGTACTTGAATGGGGCAGGAGTGGTCATATTCACTATGCTTTTGGACCATGACAAGATATGAACAAACAAAAACTTCTCAAAGGCAAACACTACAGCAAGTAAATTTCTTTTTCCGTATAAGTGTAGTGAGTTTTGAGCCCGTTCATAGTTTTGCTAGCATAGTGTATATGTTGGAAATGCTTGTTTTTTTTTTTTTCTTTGCCCAGGACTGCCCCAATTGCGAAGATTCGGCTAGCATCGCACATCCGTTCAAAAGGCAAGTCCCAGTCGGGAAGCAATTAAGACGGAGCCCTCAGTCAATCTCTTCTTTTGAGAGTGTGTTAAAGGGAATCGACACACTCTTCCAAAAGACAAACGGAGTCTCTTTTTCAAGCAAATAGTCATAGGAACGGGGCAATTTTCGAGAAGTACCTGAATAAATATCGCCGGTAAAAACCGCGGCCCAAGAAACTAGAAAACTACGGACAACCTTTGACTGAAGACGGGGATGAGGGAGTTTTATCTATTACTATCCGACTTTAGCTCTATCAACCTCAAGTCCCGAATTAGGAAATTTTTATGTCCCGAGAACATGCCTTTCCTTCACCATGAAAAGGCTCTTTTTTTTCTTTCCCATTTAGATACCAAATTTGGTGTCTCACAAAGAAAACCGTTTCAACATCTTTTCTAAATGGGTTAGGCGGCACGTGGAGAAAGGATCTCCAAAGACCGAGTAAATGTCATCTGATTACTTCCATCGTTTTTTACAATATACGTGGAAAATTGCCCATCATACATCTTTGAAACTGCAGAGCATTGCATAAGCCCCAAAAGGCATGGCGACGATAGAGCAAAAGTTCGTAAGGGCAAGGTGAAGTTGTACTTTTCTTTGATCTTTTGTTGGGTCAATTGGGATCTGAAAGTATCCCGAAAACCATCGAGGAACACATATTATTCCATTTCCGGCTAGTCCTCTTTCCCGAGCATTTGATGGCCATGAAATGGTAAAGTGAAAGTTCTTTCTGGTTCCTGGTGGCTTCATTAATTTTCTGTAATCAATACATACTCCGCCGATCCCGTGACCAATCGAGTAGGAATCAGCTCATCTCTTCATTTGTGATTGACATGTCAAACCATCCTTTTTTAGGTACACCTGTACCGGCTCACCCCAGGGTCTGTCCAGAGATGGGGTAAATCAATCCAGCGTCAAGGATGTTTATTCATCCACCTTTTTATTAACATCCGTGAATTTTTGGTTTACCCCTTCTCCTGACTTTGCACAATGGATCATAGTCGCTCTTCCATTAGAATTTTGTGTTATAAATTAGGGCCTAACACCCTTTATATCGGGAGAGTTTCAAGCGATGGCTCGCTTGTTTGGACTTGAGAAACCTATTTAAAAAGAGCTGCCTTTTCCACACAATTGAAAGTCTTTAGCAATTAATGACTAGGCAACTATATCGACGCCTTCTACAAGGCGAATTCAAATGAGGTGGAAGTTCCCTTTTAGATTCAACCTCGGAGGTTCATCAATGGAAAGGTTCAACAGCTTTAAGCTTACACAGAGTTTGAGTTCATTCCCTAACTTCCAGGCATATATTGTTCTTGATTGGGAGGGTTGTTGAGAGTTCACTGTTCAAAACAATGCATCTAAATCAGATTTAGTCCCCCTCCAGATCCAGATAATTGGAATCAACTTCAGATGAATTTGGATTCATCTTCTAGGCCAGAAAATTAAATCGATCTGCTGCTTCTTCAAACAAAGAGAAAGTCACAGTCCCCAAAGGAGTATGAGAGTGTGGAGTAGCAGTAGACAACTATAGGCTCAAACTATGGATGGGATTGCCACTACGCCGATCCCAGTTTGAAAAAATCCTAGGACCTCTTAGATCATACTCTCACAGTCCCTATCGATGACGACCGAATCTTGTTGACCGTCATCTGGTATGTAATCAGACTGTGTATTTTGAAGTATTTGGTCCAAGTTAAGATGCGCGATGGCTCTTTGTCCAACACGGAGGGAATCTCTCGCCTTCAAAAACATCTATCAAAGCATGACTTGTATCAAGAAACATCGCCCCTAGAATTAAAGGGACTCGGGGGTCCCCTGGTGCAAATCACAACAACGAAGGTCAGCTGGCAAATTGAAATTTTTCCCCACATTTATAAAGACATCTTCAGCGATACCGATTGGTTCCGGTGATTAGAAACGATCGGCCAAGCACTGCGTCAAAAGCACAGTTGGGTTCAATACATAAAGATATATACTTTTTCCATACATAATAAGGGCATGAGAATAATGCCGCACCAAGATCGGCCAATGCGTTTGCATGTATTAATCCCCCGTAAATTCACATGGAATCAAAATCGGCCAGGGTCTCCAAGTTTTCTTTGGTAACTTGTTGAGATGACCGCTCGAACATTTCACATTTTAAAGGATCTTGCAATGTCGCTTAATTATTCCTTGTTTCCATTAATGTTTTTAAAGTTGAAGCCAAATTTAGGCATGAAGCATCAAGCAACGGTAAAGCTAATCACGAAACTTAAAACCCTAAAGATTTTCGTAAAATTTCCTTCTCGATTTGGACTTAGCTTATTTCCATTGCGCCTTTCATCAATTCTATCGTGATGGAAATGGAACTTGATCTTAGCACTGGAGTAACAACAGAGCAACATTTGGGCTCAGGCTTTGGATTACGAGTTCCCTGAATTTGAATACCAGGAGGTTGGACGACTTGCGTTGCCTTCCATTATCAGCAAGGCATCGTGTCCTTTGTCACCCTCAACATCTTGATTAACAGCTTTTGGTCCTTGGAGGTATCACCTACATTTCGGTAGTGATACTCTTTTAAATCTTCCATAGGGTTGGTAAACCGTGTTACCAGACGAGTTCCAGAACCGGAAGTAGAACTGTATTAGCAGGTAACAAATTTTTTGAAAGCATAATCAGTTAATTTGCCATTTGGATTGAAGGTTTTAGACCTGGTATTTGCATTTTTCTCAATACATGCATCATTTGCCTGTGACCATATCTTTCAAAATCTTATTTTAGACACACCGTGTGTCCTGAGAGCAGGAGTCCTTGATGAGCTAATTGGTTGATTAACTACCAGGTTGATGAACCGAGGTCGATAAATCAGACCTTGGATGAAATTGTTTCTCTGTTTTGATTGAAGTTATTTCCTCGATTGAAAATGTTTTTGATTATTTGCAATCGGATCTGAACTGGAGGAAAACCATGTCGAATTTGATTTTGAGAGCCATCGATGTACGATCACCAAAATTAGCATGAATGAATTGTCCGCAAAGGGCGGCCTGTGGACACAACTCCCTTGGAATTGTCATGGTACATGATGCTGTTAGTGGCTGGACAGATTTGATAAGAATGTACTCCCCTCACAAGTTACACAAACTTTGCTCAAACCGCATTTCAACACACTGGGGGCGGAAGCTTGGGTTTGGTTCTTTCTCTCGAGAATTAATTGCCCGAACCATGTTTTTGAGTCAGTCAACATCAATGAAATACTGGGGTGAAGAGCTTGTAACTCATTTAAGCTACAACAAGCTTTGTTTTTCTTGACTGACGTACCTTACGACTTGCTCTCGATAAATTTTAAAACATTCTCGAGTGCATTTTGTCTAAGAAGTTACCACCGGCAGCTGGAGTTTCCAATGAATCTTGATCGTTTATGTTAAGGGCTTATAGAATTGAATCGAGTTGGATGCAAATCTGAAAACCCATGATGAGGGCATCCCCTTAAAAGATCAATTGAAACTGATCCAAGCTCAGTAAAAATCTCAATCAAATTTTTTCTGAAATCTCGTGATTTTTTCATTCCTGAGATTTGACGTTTTAGAGGGTGGGAGGAGAAAGAATTTGTTATAAATTTCGAAACAAGATTCGTCCCATGTTTCAAATCGATCGCGGAAGGTTCATTTTCTCGCCATACCCGGGCTGCCCCAATCGAGAGAAACCGGAAAGGCATAAGCATAAAAACCGACAGTATTTGGAACGTTTCGGAATCTCATCGTAGAATTGATCTTTGTTGAAATACCGGATGTGGACATTGGGTCTTCTTTAATCGTGTCCAAAAAATTGCTTGTTCTTTGAACAAGCTTCCAGAAACCCATGCCTTGATCACAAAGTTATTTGCGGTATTTTCCGAATAACTATCGCATTCCCAAACCTCCATCCCTCCACCCTCCCGCCCCCAACCCATATCCTACCCCCCCAACCGCCCCCATTCCAAAGCCATCCTCCTTCCTAATTCAATACCTCGCCAATCCTGGTTGCCTCCCTTAGCCACCTCCATTCCCACTCGCCCCGTCCACCTACTCCGACCATTCCCCCTCCCCCCCAAATCCTCCTTCCCCCATCCATCCTTGCCCCCCCCCGACTATCCCCATCCATTCCCTCCTCCCCCCCATCCCCTCCCCCGCCCGCCCTCCCCAATCCACCCTCCGCAATTCCCGCTACCTTAATCACCCCCAAGAATCCATCCTTACCTCCGCTCCTCCCTACTCACCTAGATCCTCCATCCTCCACATCCACCTCTCCCTCCCCTACCCCACGCCTCCACCTACCCCCCCAAATCCCTACCCCTCCCCCTCCCCAATCCCCTTTCCTCCCCCCATCCCTCCCACCTAACCCATAAAAAATAATCCCACCTCCTCATCCTTTCCTCCTTTCCCCAATGCCCCCCCCCACTCCCACAGCCCCCCTTAATCCCCCCCCCCCAGATATCCTCCCGGTCCCCAGCCCCGTCCCCCCTCCCCTCCCCCCTCCCCCTCCGCCCCTAGTCCTCCACCTCCGTGCCCAATCCCCCCATTTCCCCCCCCCCCCATCCCTAGATCCGTCCCCTCCACCCACCACCACCCAAACCTCCTCTTCGCTGTCCCCTCTCCGAAATGAATCCACTCCCCCCCCATGCCACCCGATCCCCCTTCCTCCTCCCGATTCCTCCACCATCCTTACCCCCCATACCCCTTCCCCCCAATCCCCCCCACCCCCCGTCCCCAACCTACTCCCCAACATCCTATGCCCTCCCCTTCCCGAGCCTGTAACCCCGTTGGGGTGCAATCGAGCAAATTGCTCCAAAGTACGATTATCAGCCATCCTCAACTATGTGAGGATTAATCAGGTTTCTCAAGATTAGATGATTCAACAAGTTTTGTCGAACTTGTGGTTGTCGACTCAACGGCTTGAGAACGATGCGCATGCACAAAATAGGAGTACAATAGGAAAATATACACTAATTTTTTTATTTATTTTTTTTTTTTTTTTTTGGTTTTTGCAAAGATTGATTCACAAATTTATTTTAACGGACAATGAGAATAGGACAACTTAAACCAATATATCTGCTTACATTCACGGTAGCTCTCAAAAAGATATAACTCACCAGTGAGACCGGAGGAGTAGGAATAGCGCGAAGCTTATATCTCCTTTTCGGGTCGTATATCCTAGGGGAACAACCATCCTTATACCCAAGTTATAGTTTTTTTAGTTTCAAACTTTCCGAGTTGAAGCCGTACGTCGTAAGAGAACACAAAAGCAAGTTTTTAAATCTTTGTTCGAATTGGGAACCAACAAGTTCACCGAACTTATTATGATAAACCTCAGTTGATGAATATTATATTTTGGTATTTTACCAAGTTGTGAATTTTATTTCTTTTTTATTATGGAAAATGTTTTTATATTTTTGAATTTTTTTTTTTTTTTTTTTTGTTGGATTTTTAATGATAATTATACTAAAAGAAATGAAAAATATTTTTTGTACCTTTTTTTTTTTTTTTTTTTTTTTTTTTTATATATTTTTATAAAAAAGAAATATTCACAGTTTCGAAAACAGATGGTCAAACGTAAAGACAAACGGTTGCACAGCCTCCCCGGCAACGGCGCCAAAAATTGATACCGGTTGAAATTACAATAAATATAATATATAAATATATTAAAAATATAAAATATATTAAAAGAATGAAAAAACATAGCATCCAATGATACCGAGAAAGTAGTAATAGAGTTTTCCCGGGGTCGTAAAATTACCCCAACGAGGCTGGAATTGTAAATCGATACGAATGAATTGATGATGTTTAAGTGAGAAATAAATGATTTTTGCTTTATAAATTAGATATACAAAAATTAATTAAAGAAAAAAAGGAACCCCCCCCAAAAATTATACTAACGGCAACAAGCATTGGAAAATTGGGAATCCCTTAAATATACTAACGGGGAAACAAAAATAGTTATACGGATAAATACCTAAACTACGGGAGCATAAATAATGGCAAATGAAATCCTAAGAAATCTACGGGGAACATAGTTAGGCTAAAAATACTTAACTAGAATAATTAAAACTAATAAACTATATTAAACATGCATTTACAAATTATTGGGAATTAAATAGCAAGCTAAAAACTAAAAATTATAAAAATAAAGTTATAAAATTAATTTTAAAATTTAAAAATAAATTAAAAATATTCTAACTTAAAAGAAAATGTAAAAAATTTCAAAAACGGAGTTGAAAAACGAACAAAACGGTAAGAAACGAAAAATGCGGGCTCGTAAACGGGCCCGGAACTGAAATTTTAGCAAAAATTACCCTACATAAGTTTTTGAAATTTTCCTACAAACTAGTTGATTAAAGAAAATTTTCTAAAAAAGAAAAATTATAATTTTTGTTAATATTTTGTATTTTTTTTAATGAATTTTCCTAAGAATTAAAACAAATTAAAACTAATTAAATAGAAAAAGACAGAAAATAATACTACAAAAAATCTGAAAAAATCAAATTAAATTAAAGAAAAAGTTGAGGAATCTCAAAAATTAAAAAGCCTAAAAGTTTTACAGACTTGTATAGAATAAAAAGTAAAAACAAAACTCAACTAAAATCTACACCTAATTTAAATAAATTAAATAAAAAAAACTAACTAATTTTCACCTAAGGGACTAACAGTGAAATACAAAAGGACACGGGTAACGGCTGAGATAAAAAAACCCAGGGCACAAACCTACGTAAAAGCCAAAAAGATATGAAATTAACAACACAGAATGGTCCCCTGAGTTGGACCCCGATTAACAAGAAGGGGTCCAAAGTGCTATTAGCAAAAAAGCTAAAGAAAAGCAAAGACGTAAAGGGGCTTAAGGGGAATATTTTATAATAAGAGGCACAAAAGCAGAAACTCACACTTAATATAATAGCCAGAAATGGTGGCTTATTGACTGACCAGAAAGCTAATAAGCTTAAAAGGCATATTGAGCTTTTTTCTTGGAGCTTAAGAGCTCAATAAAGCTGAAAATGTGGATTTAACTAACAATAACTAAGCTATGTCTACCTTTTAAACTAAATCAATAAGAAAAAGCCCTAGAATAAGCAAATACAAAAAATAATCAAACTTAAACTTAATTGTAAAACAACAAACAAAATAGGGTGCTACTTTGTGCGAACCTAATAAGCTACCCTAGAGGGGAATTAAGCTACAATATCTTGGGACAAAAGGACTAGTAAAAGGCTAATAAATAAAAAGCTCAAAATATCCTAAGGGCTTAATACAAAATAAAAGCAAGAACAATGGCTGAGTTATGAGTGCTCAGCAAACCAGGGTAACGCAATTCAGATGGTCTAGGGGCTTTTGTAGCTTATGAAAAATAAGCTCTTATGAGTTTTTTTTAGCCACAAACCAACCCACACAGATCTGAGTGGTTGTACATGAACTTATTTCCAAAATATGAAGTGCTAGGAAACAATTAAACCTGCTGATTTTTGGCTTAAAAATCAAGGATTTTAAAAAAAATTGCAAAGACCAAACTTTGACTTAATTTGTCAAATGAAAAAGGGCAGAAACTAGTGGCTTGTAAAAGGGACTTTTTTGTGACTTGAGTAAGCACAAAACAGGTTGCTTAAGCTGGATAACATAATAAAGCTAGTTATAGCATTAACTTTCATCTTTCTTGTGAAAATTTTGACAAAACAAAGAAAAGGTTACTAAAACTTTAATTTTAAACTAAAACTTTTATGCTTTCCTTTATAATCTTAAAGCCGCAACTACACACACTCAGCCAAACGTAGGCGAGGTGTATTTTGACACCCATACCATACCCAAACTGACCCATTTTGGAGCTTTTAATACCCAAACACCCTTTAAATGAGTAAAATGAACTTTTAACCTAATATAGACCTTAATACTTATTTAAGAGCAAACAGAGATTAAGGATAATAATAATTTAGCTAACCATTAAAAACATACTTTTCTTCACAACTTGAACACGAATTTAAAGGAACTCATAAATGAAAAGATTTAAGGAACCTTGAGAAAAAACTTTAAAATTCCACTAAATTTGGCTTAAAAACAACAAATGATACAAATAGAAATTAAGCTGGGAACTTAAGCTACAATATTAAAAAGGGTGTAAAAGTAAAATAAAGCTAGTAAAAAACTAGTGTGTGATATATTTCGGCAGTTGTGTTTTCCTTGTATTATATAATCATCAAGGCTTACCAATGCTTCTCACATTTGTAGTTTTTCTCTGTGTTTGTGAAGCCTCAGCAACAAATCCTAGCCCTCCATTGGTGTTGTGTTTTCTTTTTTTTAATTTTCAAATCCGCCATTGATTTTCTTTGGGATATGCGGGGATTGCCGATGCGTGGCCGGTTTAACAGTTAGTGGGAGGTGGGAATTGCTTAGACTGGGATAAAGAAGGGTTGGGTAAAAAGGGTGACCGTTCATGTGATGGTGTGAGCTCTTTTGAGGGAGTGCGGGAAAAAGAGTGACGAGGGCCGAACAAATAGGGGAGTGGTGTACAGGTTTTTTGAAAGTTTTGAACAAGCCAAGCAGAACCTACCCTCGATCTTTCTATATGCACATGCCACTCATTTTTGTTTCTTCTTTTACGTTTTTTTATTTATAAACCACGTTTAAAGAATAGAACAATAATAGGCCCATTGTGATTTTATAAAAAAGCAAAGAATTAAAAGAAAGACATAGTGTAAAATTTGGGCAGAACTGGCCCTTAGCCTAAACCAATGGCCCGCACCCAATATGATCAAAGCAAAGCCACCACTTCCGACCTAACTCACATAATTAAACAACACCCATTAATTACCTTATCAAAAACAGAAATCAAAATAAATGACCTCCATTCAGTCCCATCCAGAAACCTCCCACGAAAGAGTAGGTGTGACGTTTACCGAGTTTACTTTATTGTTTAATACAACTTTAATGAATCGAGTTTGGTTTTTAATTGTTAACAGTCAAATTGTCAAACTCAGTAAAGTCTAAACTCAGTTACAGTAATTTAGTCAAACTCAGTAACAATGAGCTTTGTGGTTAAATGAATGCTTTTGATTCTTAATGCTCGAATGTCTGTGGAACAAAATGATCAGTTTCTCATGTGTTTTAAAAAAATCTAATGATTGTGTATAAGGAAACAAGTTTTAATGAATTCTAAGCTACGGGTCAAATTTGTCTATTCATAATTGTTTAAGTGGTCTAAGTCATGTCCGGTTTCGACCGTTTTCTGCCATGAACAGAATGAGGAGTGGGTGACTTAGTGACCATTCAGTTATTGATTTAGATGTGTTTGTCTACATTTTTTAGGATTCATGACAAAAAGTGAAAGTGGAAAAGTTTTTATAACTTGAATCTGAAAATCCAAGTCTCAGTTGTTTAAGTCATTTCCGGTTTCGGCCATTTTCTGCAATGAACAGAATGAGGAGTAAGTGACTTAGTGACCATTCAGTTGTGGATTTGTGATTGACTGATTCTATGTTATCATTATAAAGAAAGTTTATGTCAAAAGATTTTGGGAAAAAGTTCTCAAAATCTGTGATTGTAATAAAATGATACTCTTTTACAAAAATGGTTTTATGAAGTTGTATGATTTCTCTTTTATGTTTTACAAAAGAGTCTTAATTCAAAATCAAAAGGGAAATCTTCATCATTCTTAAAAGAGTATCATGTCATAAAATTGTTTTGGTGAGGATATTATAAAAATAGACAGAGAGCTAAATCCATACGCGAAAAAGAAAATCAAATGTGTGTTTGTAAAAGAATTGCCAGAACATACAAAAATGAAAAAGAAAAAGAAAAATACGAATAAAGCGTATGGCATGTGCTAGAAAAAGCAAGAACGAGCACATGAGAAAGAAACTGATCAAAAATATGTTCAAAAAGAATTGCCAGAACATATAAAACAGACATAGTGGAAAGAGACAAAAATGTCAAAAGAATTGATTGTTAACTAATATCTTAATTTTATTCATTCAGTAATCATCATGGCACAACAACAACATGCAGCTGATGTTCATCCAGACGAACTGTGTCCTCCAAACAAACGATATGATCTTATGGATGCCAACAAGAAGGTTGATCTTGAACAAGTGCAATGTCCACCCGAAAGCAAAATACTGACGAATATCATCAAGAATCATCCTTTACGATTCAGTATTGCTGCTTCTTCCTCTGTACCATGGATCTATATGGCACAGTTCTGGCATACTTTGAAGGAAGACGGATCAAAGTATAGGCTCACGTTTATGCTTGACAAGAAAGTGCTTTCTCTTACACTGGATGACTTCAGGACAATCTTTCACTTACCACAAGCAAATGCCAACAATCATGATAGCTTTGTGCCACCACCATCATTTTTAGACATGGTTCCATTCTATAAACAACAATTGGGCTTTACAATGGAGCTGAAGACATCATCAAGCTTTAAGACAACTGGTCTTCTGCAGCCATGGCAAACGTTATGCAAGATATTTTCCAAATGCTTGACAACACGTGTCACTGGATGGGATCAACCGCCGTTGCAGATAATGCAAATGATGTATTGCTTTGTCAATAACATTCATGTGGATTATGCGGAGCTACTATAGGAAGGACTTTACTATTCTCTTCATCATCCAACATCTTCGATTCCTTATCTAAGATTTACAAAGATCATCAGTAGTCATTACATGACTTGTTTTCCTGACATTTCAAGACGTGCTCGAGACATGTATCACAATCTGCAAGATGATGACATAATGAAAAATATCTTTAATTCAGGAAGACACAAAGATAAAGTTGGCATGCAAATTCCAGATTGGATGATCACTGAAGATATGAAGCACACAAAGCATTATAGGATATATGCAGAGGTGTTTGGGTTAGATGTTCCTCTGACTCAGTCACAATCTACTGAGTCTACCCAAGGAACGCATAGGACACCTAGCACCCCTAGGTCACCTAACCCTAAAATGGATATAGCAGAGTCAAGTGCTCCAAAACGATCAACTGTGATTCGTTTTCGTCTTCTTGAAAGGAGATCCACACGTCTTACTCCATCAGCTCCAGTGCCAACTGTTGATAAAGCAGATGAAATAATTTTACAAGATACATTACAAGTAAGTTTTGCTGAGCACAAAAGTCGAGAAGAGCAAGAAGCTAGAGAAAATGTGGAACTGGTATCTGAAACCATTGCGACTTGATAAAAATAATTAGGGTTTGCTATTGTAACTGAATCTTGTAACCTTCATTCTTTCATAAACACATGATCTAAGTAGCAAAAAAACAAATGTTATGAACTGATTTAAGCACAGATAGAAGATAGTTTGCTACTGCAACCAAAGCTCACGAACCAGCTTATTACAAACTCCACACCATTTAATCAGATTAGGCGTTCCCGTAATATGCTTCAAACGTTTCTACTAGGGTTCATCACCAATCAAAAGATTGACTTACCAAAGCTAGTAGAAACAAAAACATCATGTCACAAAAACACCAAAACCCTTATCTGCTTATTGATTTAGGATTTGGGAAAAACCCAAATTTCATAGAATTTGACCAGTAAATCAAAACAGAAAATCATACCATCTTTTTCCTTTATAGTATGACATTAAAACAACCTTGTTGATCCTAGACCGAGAGCCACGAGGCTCTGATACCAATTGTGGAGTTTGAATAACTCCTTAGATCGTTGTAGCTCAGATTTTTTAGATCTTATATCTAGGATAAATTAATAACAAAAGCGGAATATTCAATACATAGAATCATTGTTATTAACACAAGGTTTTTCATCATTATCTTCTATGATACATGACTACTACAAGCCCAAATTCTACCTTGATCAATGATAGAACGTGTTATCTAAACTATAACAAGGAATCAAAGATCCTTGAGGCTAAAAACAACCAAACCATAGGCGTCTACAATGGGAATTAACGCCTAGACACACACACTCTTTTCCTGGTGTTTACATCTTTGACACCCAGAAAACTATACAACCCATATCTCTTTATATACAAGAGATATTAGGTTTACAAAGGATAAATATTAGGAAACAACTAAATCATCCTAACTTTTATAATTATCTTCTTGGAAATCTTCTGTAATCTTCCATCATTTGAAGAATTCCTTCTTTGTCTTTTAAGTCCTTCATCTTTCATATGTTTTGTCTTATCAACTCAAATATAATTCCCAACATAAATGGTGGTATTGTGGTTGTAGAAGAGGTGGTGAAGTGAAATGGTGGTGGCATTTGTGGAGAAGTAGTGGTGAATGAAAGAAGGAGACTATTTTGCACATTTTTTGCATTTTGGATTGCGGCTTCAATGTGATAGTCGAGGTCTTGGAATTGTCAAAGTTGTTGCATCACTTGATTTTTACTTAAGAATGGTTTGGGTTGAGCACACATTCTAGTTCTAGAGAGATTGATTGGAGGAAAAGATGCCTCAAAGTCCATAGGTATTGGTATAGGGAGTGTTTGGGAGAGACCTAGAGAGTGACCTTGAGAGAGTGATGGTGGTGGTGGATTGGAGTTCCTTGGTGGAAGATCATCTAAAGTGGTTAAGTAAGGATGCCGTTCAAGTGGTGAGCTAGGAGGAGTGGAGAAGACAATAGCCCTAGGAACTAGGGGTGATATGTTAGTCCCTTGAGAAGGGACTGTTTGGCTAATTGTTGGCGGAGGGATTGTGAGAGCAAGGGTGGTATCTAAGGTGGTGCTTATAGGAATGTTTTAGATTGAAGAGGATTCATTTGATGAAAGATCAATGAAATCGGTTCTTGGTGCTTTTCTTGGTGGATTTTGGGTGGAAGAGTTAGCACTTGAGGCCAAGAGGGTGATGATGAAGGAAAGGATTTAGAGCTCGTTATTTGCAAATTTTAAATGGTGATAACAAGCTCTTACTAGTGTCTAAATTTATATCCAAAAGCCATGTAAAACGATAAATGTCTAAGCCACTAACTTTTCTCAAAACTTAATCATTAGGTCACCTATTATAAGTCAAACAAGAAAGAACCAGGTATTGGGTTAGCTTAATACAAGTCTAACTAACATATTTATGAGCTTAGATCAGAAAGGTATCACCCAAAAACGAGCAAATGCTCTCTGTAGAACCGGCAAGCCCGGTACCATTGCTTCGATGGAACCGGATTTGCTGCAGATGGAACTGGCTGTAGCAACTAAAGTCCTAAAAAATTTATATTTCTGGTAGTGGTCTAAACGCAATCCTAATCCTATTTTTCCATTTCATTTCTAGATCAAAAACCAGTGTTAGATGAACCTAGGCAAATGGGAAAAGCAAAAGTGTTCTTAATAACAAAATCCTACTAAATCAAACGCTCCTTAATGCAAAAGTGTTCTTAGTCCTAAAAGGTTATACTAAACCAAACGTTCCTTAATAAGAAAACCAAACAATATAAGACATAAGATAACATCCATAAAGCTTGAATGATTAAGTTTAAGACACATCATACAAGTTTTTAAACATACAAAGAGAGATAAGAGAGATTATTCAAAAGTTTAAAAGTACCAAATGGTTTAAACCAAACAAGTTCATTAGACACAAACCCCTTTTGTCACTCATACCTTCTAGCACACCTTTACTTTTTCTTCTTCCCTATGTTAGAGAGGAATGACTGAGGCACTTGAACATCCCCTTGGTTTGCTTGAATCCTGGTGACTCTTCTTCTTTGATGGGTGGAAGTTGATTGATGTAGGGAATGAGGTCAAGCGTGAAGTTGTTCACGGGATCATTTTCTTCTTCTTAACAAGAAGAGGTTGAGGTTGATTCAGATGATTCAGAAGGAGTGGAAGTTGGAAGGCGAGGCCTTTTTCCACTTGGCATGATCCTGAAGACTCTCTTTTCGGAGAGAGGGATCATCACGTGATCCACAAGATAGTGATCATCCGAGAAGGCATGAGGATGAGCGACGCGAACATGCTTAAAAAGTTGAGTGAGAAGCATTCCATAGGGAAGAGTCATATCGGCGCTCTTTGTCACACTTCCATTCTTTTGGCAATGTAGTAAGCAAGATTAAAGTGTTTTCCTATGGTAAGACAGTAGATCATGTAGCAGAGACAAGCATTGGGATGGTCCTTGTTTCCCGTGAGGCTTACGGCATTCTCACTAAGGATGATTTCCCATTTTTTGAGATTGGTTTTCAATTCAGATATGACCATTTGGAAGAGGTCGAGGGTAACATCTACTCTTTTGACCTTGTGAGTATTACCAGGAGGTCTAGGATAGAAAAGGGCATCACAAATTAGCAAGGGATCCTCATGAGGGGTTGGATAAATGTCGGGATTTGAATCAAACCATTTGGTAGGGTTGAGATGGTCCATTCAAAAGTAAACACACATACTCCATGATAAGGAATACGAAGAATGCGGGTAAATTCCTTAAGACGAAGTATGATTTTGACATTTTTGACCTAAGAGAAAACATGACCAAAAGAAAATCAAACAAAACAGTTCTGATTTATGAGTAATTTTGTCAAAAAAGCACATAAACTTAAATTGTCGAGATTAGAATAGTGTTGTTGAACTTCTTTTCCTTATGATGATTACTTTTTATCCAGTTTTTACGGTTATTAACAATGTCAAAACCAATTTTTTTGGACATTGAGTTTATACGCATGAGTTACTTTTTCAACGAAGAACAAGATGCAATTCCTAACTAATGTTATCCTATATACTTAACTATGTTAAATTCGTCGATGAATTGGGAATTTTTTTTTTTTATTTTATATAATAATTATTTTTATATATATTTGTAAT
>BQNB010030318.1:0-49376 GCA_026074375.1 Tanacetum coccineum
ATTGAAGATTTTCTCGGGAAAATTAAAATCCCACTGGTCCGGACCGTTTATGGTTGCTGAGGTATTTCCTTATGGCACCGTCGAGTTATCCCAACCCGACGGTCCCAACTTCAAAGTAAACGGGCACCAGATCAAACACTACTATAGAGGGGACATCCCTGCTATGGATGTCCTGGATCTCCATTTGTCCCCCAAGGACAACTAAATTCGGGGGCGAGTCAAGCTAGGAACTCGTTAAAAAACAAACGCTTCTCAGGAGGCAACCCGTGTCTTTTCTTTTTTCTATTTTCTTAATAATAAGAGTGTGTGATTTTATAGCCCAAGTGTGGGGGCGTGCTTCTTTCTTTAGTGTGTGGTACCATTTTTGCAGGATTCCTTAAGATTGTGAAGACCCGTGCTTGTTTTCAATCCTCCAATCGCCCGGTCTTTGATCATCTGCTTATTTTGGAATCCTCAATCCCGATCATGTATATTATTGTGTTTCCCCTTTTACACTTGGAATTACTAGAATTTGCCTTTTTCGTCCTTAAGTATGGGGGTGGCACCCGACATTTTTGAACATTTAGGCCAATGTTCGGTTCTAAGTGTAGGGGGATTTCAATCGAAATGTGATCATACATGTGCCTGTTGTGTCCCTTGCAACCCTGTTTTGACCTTAGTTTTTGTTTTAGTTTGAGCTAAGAAAATGAATGAAAAAATGATGAAAATATAAAAATATAGAAATAAGTAGGCCCGTAAAACTAGGTAGCTTTTGACTTGACCGAGTATTAAACTCTAGATTTTCCTTTAGCTTTCGAGACTAAGCGTTTTCTAAACTTTATAATTTTTCAAAGAACAAAAAATGATAGAGTTAAATATAAGTTAGATGCTAAGCGTGGAGTAGTTGGATCTCTTTAGAGCTCATAGAGGTTAATTGTGGCTTTTTGCTCCCACCAGCTTAATAAACGTTATATAATTGTTAAATAAATTAAGTTACTTTGTTTTTGTGATTCTTAGTTTAGATCCCTTCGTAGAGATTCCTTCTGGTGAAAGTAAGGTACACATCGAGGTTTTGTCAGTGTTGTGGGGAAATAGGCTACCAATTCCTGACGGCTCGCTACCATTGTCTAGGTAGTTAAAAGACCACAGGACTTGAAATTTGGCTATAATAATAATAATGTAATAAACTAAAGCCGAAATAAGACCACTGGACCATGGTAGGCTCGCATACCGATGTGGCATTCTTTTAAAGGGTGGAGGTAATAATAATAATAATAATAATAATAAAGCCAAATTTCAACTCCGAGGTTATCTAAATAAAGCCTTCGTCTCTTGACTCGTAGTTGAGTTGTTTCGGATGAAATAAAAAGGATAACCCCTAAATCATGCGAAATTAGAACCTTAATGTGGACCTTATTCTCACCATATCGTCTCTTTAGGAAAGAATTTCAAACTAATTATGGTCTAAACCGGGTTTACTTTATACGAATAATGACATAATTTATTTGTCACCAATAATAGAAATAAAATCCCTAGAAGATTTAGGAATAAGGGAGCGGAAAGTAGCTATGCGTACACAATTAGTATTTATGAGTAGTGTTAGCATCTTAACTTGTATTTAACAATGATTTCATTTTTAAGCTTGGTTTGAGGCGGATGAAAAATCGAGGACGATGAATTTATCCTTTTGGACACTATTTATAAGTGCTTCTTGTTTCGTGATCCTAAAAGTTATGATTATATAATGAATGTCAAACATGTTGTAGTTTCATTTAAAATAATAATAATAATAATAATAATATATATATATATATATACATATAGAGTAGGGATCCTATGAGAATTAAAAGTATAATGAGAAGAATAAGAAGGTTTTCTAGCCACACATTTTAAATAGGAGAGAGAATTTTAAAGCGAGATGCATCCATTTTTGTAGGTGCATCTAAAATGTGTGGTTGTGGTGTCTTCTTATCATTCTCATTTTAAGTTTTTTTCTTATTTGATCCTAACTCTATACATATATATAGAAATGGTAAAATGGGGCATTTCAAAAACTAGTGATTTCTTAATCCCCTTAAATGAACATTTAGCTACTTTTTGAGGTAATTAGTTTAGGGAGGTTAAAATTTTTTATTTTTAAGCGTGTATTTATATCATTGCGTGAGGACACGGTGATAGTTTAGTATGGGGGATTTTGATATGTGTTTAATCACATATCACTTTTCTTTACAAAAACGAGCTTAAATACCAAAAACAAATAGAAAATACATTGTATTTGTCTGTTTTGTTAAATGTGTTGTGCATGTAACGAATATTCACAAAAGGACAAAAACAAAGTTTACCTTATGCGAAGTAACCAGGGTTTAAACTTCTCCAATTCACTACACGCACCACCTCTTCTAGACAGCTCCTGACATGTCTGACACATCCAAAGCCATGCTGGCAATCCTAATGGTTTCTATGGGCTGAGATAATGGAGAGTGATCCAGGGTTCTAAATTGGCGGAGGATCATTGATTGGATTTGGAATCAAGGGCTATGATGAAAGATTGGGACGCTCCTCCAAGCTCTAGAAGGATCTTCTCCTCACTATAAATAGAGCTTGAAATCACACAATTAGGACGCGTAATTTTTAGTCTAGCTTTTTAGTGTAGCTTTAGCTTTTTGTCTTTTCTTATTGTAATTTCCTTTTAAAAGTTGTAACTCTTTCAATATTAATAAACATTCAGTTTGTTTCCTTTAATTGTTTTTAAATTCTGTTTTTACTATTATGCAAATTCGTTTAAAATGTGTTTAGACATAACCTAATAAGCTAATAAGCTATTTGTTATCTAATAAGCTAGTTCATATTCAGTTTAGCTTGTTCAAAGCTAAACTGAATAAGCTTTCACCTAAATAACCTCAAAAATACCTTATGCTTAAATTTAGATGATAAGCCAAAAATGGATGGGCTTATAGACCTTTACCTACCGCTGTTTCACCAAGTGGTGTTGAGATTGTAGATAAGGTCTAAGAGGCAATTTAGTATACGTTTAGCTGGGATCAAAGGTACATTTACTTTTTCTCTTTTAAGCTTAATTTCCATTTTAGTTTATAAATCTGCTTAATCAGTGCTTATTCCTGCTTAATATGCTTATTTCAGTCTTAAGTTTACTTAATATGTTTGATTTATAGTTTTAAAATAACTTATATTAAGTGTTCATTTGTTTTGCCTTTTACAAGTGTTTAAATCGTTATTTTGTTTAGCTTAATTCAGTGCTTAATTTTCCTTGAGTGTTGCTTATTTGTACTTAAAATGATAAGAACTTTATCTGTTTTCAGTAGTTTAGGTTTAATTGGATCTGTTTTAGTCTAAAAATTAAAATGCAAGTTTTAAAAGGATGTTTGGCACAAGCAGTATTAACTTGAGTTAATACTGCCCAACTTGTTCTTAGTATCTAATAAGTTTTCATAAGCTCTCATTCAGTTTTAATGCTAGTTTTTATAAGTTTAAATTCAGTTTTGAAAAGTTTTGAAGTTGCTTTATCAAAAATTCAAGTCTGCCATTCTAAAGTTCTTTTTTTAATCTGCTTATTTGTTAAGTTTTTTTTAGAAAAATTACATTTTGTATAGTTTTTATAGTCATAACTTGTTACACTTGAATCATTTTGAATATGTTTTTGAGCCATTGTCATTGGAAATACCTTTTAAGCATTCTACATCCAAAACAATTTAGTATGGTTAAGTTTTTGAAAGTTCAGTTAGTCCAGATCATATAGAGGGCGAATTCTAGCTCATTTTTGATTAATTTTGATTATTACTAGCTTATTGTAGTATGTCTATAAGATGTTTTAAGTTTTCTTTTGGTCAATAGTGATTTTAAGGTTAAAAAGTTAGGCTGCAATTTGCATTCAGTTTTAAAAAAAATCAAAAAAAACAAGTGTGTAGTTGTCATAATATTAACCTTTCTAGCTTATTTTCTAACTTATAGTACTGGATTTAGCTGATTTGAGTCATTGGAGTTTTGATATTAAAATGTTACACTTTTCTAGACTTATTCTTGGCTTATTCGTACATAATCTTGCTTTAAAGTTTAGGTAAAAGTCCTTTAAACCTTCTTTTGAGTCAGCTGTCTCAATGTTCTTTGGTGCTTATTTAGCTTATGTCATTTGCTTATTTCTAGTCCTAGGTGCTTAATAGGTCTAGGACTATTTCTATTTCAGCTTATTAGTGTCTTAGTGCTTATTGAGTCTTTAAATGCCCAACAGTTTTAGCAAATAATCATTTAGATTTAATTAAGCAATCTGTCACTTTTTAGTAGCTTTTACTTGCTTATTTATAAGTTCTGTTAAAAAGTCTTTTACTAAAAGTGCTTATGTTTTCCTTAACTTTAGTTTTTCAAAAAGAAAAATAAAAAAAATGTTTTTTGCAAAAAGAAAGGTCACAGGACTCGAACCTGTGATCTCCCTTTCACACACACACAACACCTCAAGCAACGCGCACTTGGGTCTTTTTCATTAAGGTTTTACCCCATTTAATTGTTATACTAGTTTAGGATTTAAGCTTATTTTGCTTATTTTAATTTTAACAGCTTATCAGTTTTAGTTTTTTCTCTCATTTTTCTTTGCAAACCTTAGGATTAGTGTCTAGTATTTTTGGAATTTTTCTTAGAATTTTAAGATTAAGTTTAGTATTTTTAATCTAATTTTTAGTATTATTTAGTTTAAAAAATAGTTTTAAATAGTTTAAAAATACAAAAAAATATAATTTCTATTTTAAAAAATTATTTTTATCATTTTAGTTTAAGAAATTTGCATTTTGAATTTTAAGGGTTTTATTTTGTCTTATTTGGTTATTTAGTTTGTTTTAAATCGCTTTAAATGTCGTTTAGAATTCTAGTTGCTTTTATTTTTAGTTTAGCGTGTCTTTATATGCTTTCCCTTTGCGTTAGTAGATTTAGAAACTAAAACCAAAACTTAAATGACAATCAAGCTCGATTTACAACATGAACGTAGATTTCTATTCACCTCTCACCGAGGAGAACGATACCCGTGTTGATTACTTATTATTCTTTCCTAAGAATAATTTGTATGATACTTTGCTTATGTATATGTATATTATATATTTGAGGATTATTTGTTTGATACATATTTCTAGGGTTATCACTTTTCCTTCATAGAAATGGAATTAAAACTGCTATATCTGATGCTTCTAAAGATATACAACATGACGTCACAAGTATCACGTACATCCTCTCTTGTTTTACTGAAGCACTTGACAAACCATCAATCCAAGCTAGCCAAGACGAGATTGAATTTAGATGAGAATCAAATATTCCACACCAAACACGAACTAACCTCCATACATCACATGCGATCTCACAAAAGGAGAAGAAGTGATCTTTAGTCTTGGCTGCCCTCGAACATAACTGACATAAAATTGAATCAATATCAAAACCACGTCTCGATAAATGGAATATATGAGGAAGACGATCCAATGCTAGTCTCCACATAAACACGTTAATCCTTCTTGGAAGAAACTTGGACCATGTGGTGCGAGTGTCCAAAACCGAAAGAATGAAACTATCGATATGTTTACGTGTTTCTCCAACAGTAAAAACACCATTTTTACCTACCAGCCATTGCCATGAATCCTCATCCGAAATTAACTGAATCTGCTGGATTTCTGCCGTCAAATCAGTGAACATATCCCTAATTCCGCCACCCTCTATGTGTCTTCTCCAATGCAAATTCCATCAATTGTTAGACCAACGATCAGCTACATAGAAATCTTCGTTAACATCTAGACAAAATAACCTGTTATATGTTTGATATAACACACTATCTCCAAGCCACACGTCCTTCCAGAACCTGACCTTTGAGCCACATTCTAGTTTGATACGGATAGAATTGTTTGGAATAATATTACTGTTATGAAGATCATGAATCGTCGAGACCACATTTGCCCAAGTACCTTGCATAGAATAGTGAGAAGAAATTAATCCCCCATCTTCTCCATGTATAACTTTTATCAGACATGCCCATAGTGAATTTGGTTGGTTCATAAACCTCCATCTCCACTTTTGGAGAAGGGCTAAATTAAACGATTTTAAACGGCAATTTCTAACCACCTTGAGTTTGGGAGCCAAAATCCTTAAGGCCGCGTATAAATCAATGTAGTCTTTTGATTTTCGTTATCGCCACCCCAAAAAAATGTAGCTTAAGCTTCTCGAGTAATTTATTGACTGTCTCGGGGACTTTAAATATTGACATGTACTAAATACCAATACTCCCTAACACTGATTTGATTAAAGTTAACCGACCACCAATCGATAGAAGATTAGCCTTCCAAGATGAAAGTTTGGTTCTAAAACGATCTACCAATATATTTCAATTTGAGACTTGATTCATATTCGCTCCAATTGGTAAACCTAGATACTTGAATGGAAGATTACCCGGAGAACATCCCGTCAAACTGGCCAAAGAATCACTTCTTCGATGATTTCACAACCATACTCCGTATTTATTAGGATTTTTGAATATTATTTTGTGGACCCGATGCAAGATAAAAGACATCTATAATATACCAATCGATATTATCTAGTCTTCTCTCTCATTATGAGATTATGACTACGTTCGTTCGGCCATAGAAAAGATGAGAGAATTTTTAAGCATGTGTTGCCTACATTTACACCTTTTATCAACCGAGACTGATGAGCATCTTTCAACGCTGCATGCAGACCCTCCATTACGAGAATAAATAAGAAAGGGGATAAAGGGTCCCCTTGTCTCAAACCACGCTTAATAGAGAATTCTTTTGTAGGACTACCATTAACAATAATATATGTCCTAGCCGATTGAAGACACGTCCTTATCCAACCTCTCTATTTGTCACTAAAGCCAAAATGAATTAAAAAGTAATCAAGGTATGACCAACTCACCGAATCATAACCTTTCTCGAAATCCACTTTGAAGATGATCAACTTCTTGTTTTTCTTTTTGTACGACTCAATTACCTCATTTATATAAGAGGGTCCCATCGAGAATTGGAGCCGGCCCAGAAATCGAAGTCTGATGTACAAGGTTATACTTATATCCCCCGATGACTTTCAGTAGGACTTTTGTGTGTGTGTGTGTTGCGAAGTTTAGCTTGGATTTTGTTTTGTAAGCCAATCATTCGCTATGGGACAATAATACTTTAATAATGTAAGGATTGTGAACCTTGGGAATTAATGTGATGAAAGCCGAGTTAGACCCGAACGACATTTGACCAGAAGTAAGAAACGAGGATACGAACTCCACGACATCGTCTTTTAAAAAATCCTAATACATTTTTAAAAACAAAAATGAAAATCTATCCGGACCAGGAGCTTTACTACTCCCACAATCCCAGATCACATTCTTTATTTCCTTCACAGATGCATCCTTATCTAGCTGTAATCTGAATCTAGTAAGAAGAAGAAGGAGAAAAAATTTAGAATATCAGTTGGGAACTACATTAGTTCATGGTCTTCTGAAATTATGTTGAAAAAATCAAAGAAATATTGTTTTACTTGAACAGGATCAGAGCACCAAACACCTTCAATCATCACTCCTTTAACCATTTGTTGTCTTCTTCTTTGATTAATCAACCCGTGAAAATATTTCGTATTTTTTCCCCATTCTATATCCTAATGAGAATGAGCCTTTTGCGCAAGGTCCATCCCTAAAATACGTATCTAAAATATAAATTTCACATTCTTCTGTTGTGTTTTAAAAGTTAATTCTCTTTCTGATCCGTAGCTACATTCATATCTAATTTTTGATCTAAATCATTTAAGCGGTTTCTAATACGTTGGCCATGCGATTCTTCCCACTGTTTGGAGGCTTGAAACCATTCTTTAATCTTAACTTTCAACAATTTGAGTCTATCTTTAAGCTGAGTTCCTGTTACTGAAGATATAAATAAATCTGCTAAAACTTCTTTCATCATAGAATCGAAATCGGGACGGATCAACCACGAGTGAAAGAACTTGAATGGATATGGACTATAATCAGTTTTTTCGACATGTAGGAGAATATGACTGTGATCCGATTTACTCCTTTCCAACTCAGTTGCCTTCGGATCAGGAATCTTGTTTTAGGATATCATTCGACATTAGGAAACGATCAAGCTTGCTCATCTTGGTACCCGATTTATTCATCCAGGTATATCTTCTCCCACCCATCGTTACTTCAACTAGATTTGTCTCATCAATGAAAGAATTAAAACACTAAGCATCAGGACGAGAAAATAAAGAGCCAAATCTCTCAGACTCATTCCTTACTTCGTTAAGATCACCAAATAACAAATGTTTCCCGGCATGATTCACAATAAACGTACGCAAGGTATTCCACAATAACACTTTTGCTTGAGAATCGTGAGGACCAATTTTTAGTGTAGTTTATAAAAATTATCAAAATGTGACTCATTAAGCAAAAAATTTATAGTTCCGTCACTGATTTTGAACCTAAACTCCACTTATGCATAAATAGAAGGAAAAAAATAGTTAAAATAGTCACTTTCGACAACACTTTCAGTCTTTTCACAGGATATAACATATTAATCATAAGTTATAAGACCATTATATTATAAGCATTTTCGTCATATATCACCATCTTCTATATCTCTTTAATTATATTAAAAAATCTCTTTAGTTTTACTTTATTTCAAATCACATTGAATCGTAGACTAACCAAAACTATATGTTAAGAAACAGTGAAGATAAAGTATTTTACATTACTTAACTCATTCTTACATAAAAGAAAAACAAGACAAAAACAAGAGTATTGTTAATGTTAGCTTTGAGAGTTAACAAAATTATTTTTACTACAATTTATTGTAAGGTTTTATATCATCAGTTGGCGACATATAGTATCCACTCGGATTTTTGAGTCCAGACTAAACTCTCCAATCCGGATTAAGCCCAACAATCCGTAGACAATACAAAAATGGGTCGGGGCTAATCTCGGGCCGCGACCTTAAGGACCTAAGCCCAACCACATTCATAGACTACTACCTGACAAGGGAATCCCATGACTCGGTCAAATAAAATAAAGATCATTGCATGGGAACATAAAGGAAAATGTCAGCATGCTAAAAACAAGTAAGAGGCAGCAACGTGCTGCCCAAGGTTACTAAACCCCAACGAGTGACGTAGTCAACGACGTTGTCTCTATGATAATCACCCTATTAACCATCGATCAATAAGGTATATTCTATCCCGTGACCCATGCAATCGACAATGACATCCGCCAATATAAAGAGTGCATTGAACACTCCCAACGGTATGACTTTCACACCTAAATCACACACACATTACACCAATACAGTTACTTTCTCTTACGCCTGAGTACAATCGCGGGAACCTCTTTCACGGTAAGGATAACGGTGTTCTTTTTTCTTAGCAGGAAGTCAAAACTTACTTTCACTTAATTCAAAATATTTCCACGAAGAGCTTGGAATTACCCTTCTAAATGAGTCTTGTTCACATCTATATTACACCCCGATTTTGTACTAACAAGTTGGCGCCATCTGTGGGACCAACATAACTACGTCCCTAAAACTCATCGCAAAAAATGAGCAAATCGGTAAATCATGTTCCCACCCCAATGTTTATGTTGTATGGAACACTGCAGGAAAGGGGAGCAAACAAACACTCGTATGACCTCTGGGTTTGTGCCCTGGATGCCGATCTCCGCGGAGTTTTTAACATAGTGCCATGATAACTTGCTCTTAATGGACAAGAAGGACATCAAGGAAAAGAACTGCAAGGAGTTCAAACTCACTTAAACTTTGGAGAAAGCTCACGCAAAACTCACAGACTCAAGAAAAATCCCAATGTTCTGACTCGGGATCATTTAATAGGAAGAAAAAATTCAAAAAGAGGCGAAAACCCATCACCAAGTCTATAAGGTCTAATCTTCTAGTCCAGAGATTGTCTTTTAGGTTGATGGCTCATGAAGACCCGAAATTCTCCCACTATGGAAACTCGGCAAGCCGAGATTGTATTCCTAGGTAGGAGAAAAATGAAAGGAATGTCTTTACCCGGTTAGGGGACATAGAGCCAAATGTATTCTCGTGCCTGGGTTCTAAAAATCTTTCGCGTCATAAGCATGATAACACCCACAGCATGCTAGATCTCGGAGAACCTATAGAGACCCAAACCGATGAAGAAGGGAGGCCAGAAGCCTCATCCGAAGCTATGTTACATGCTCTAGTAAGAGGCAAAGGAAGATAAAAAAAGAATAGAATGCAGCTGACCGAGCATACTGCAGAACGCCTGCCTAAACTAGGGAGGAAACTCTTTCGGAAAGCGAAAACAACAGGGGAGGACATTAGAAGTCCATTGTCAAAAGAAGCTAATTCTAGCCCACTGATGACTAAGACCTATCCAACTTATTTATTTGAGAAACGGTATCGTTCAGCTATACGGATTCAAAACTTTGTATTTCCCAAGAAAATACCCATGCCAAGCAATGTCAAGATATATGACAGGAAGGAGAATTTAAGACATCTGCAAAAAATTCAAACCCCGCCAAAAGTGGACAGCGGATGGGCTATGCCGAGACATGGTGTCACATGTTCCAACTTACCATATTGTGCAGCTAGGCTATGGTTCGATGAGCTCCCACCGGAAAGCATAGGCAGCTTTGTGGAACTACAAAAAGCGTTCCTTGCATAATTCTTGCAGCAAAAGAAGTACATTAAAGATCCCGTAGAAATTCATCATATAAAGCAAAGGGAAGGTGAATTGACTGAAGCATTCATGGACCGCTTCAAAGCTGAAAGTCTGCATGTAAAAAGAGCACCGAAATGCCTAAGAATTTCTAGATTCATGCACGACATCACAAACCCAGACATTATTAAGCGGTTGAACGATAACATCTCAAAATTCATGGATGAGATGATGAGTGCAACTACAGCATTCCTCAGGGGAGTGATGGATGTAGCAAATCAATCCAGGAAGAAAGGTCCCCCTTCATGGAAACATCATAAAGCTGCAAGTAAACTAAGTTTTGAGAAGAAGCCCGATTTCAAAGGCTGGCAAAGATCAGGAAGAAGGCATGACAAATTTACACCACTAATCAAGAAGGTAAAAGAGATTATGGCAACGAATACCGTGATGATCAAAGCACCTCTACCCATGTCCAGTTCTGCGGAAAACCGAAACAGAAACAAATTTTGTGAGTTTCATGGAGATAAGGGTCACAACACTAACGAGTGCATCTGATGACATCAAATAACTTCACATTTATACCATCATTTATCCTAAATAAACTAACCACTTTTATATAATTATTGCAAGAATTTGTACTTAATTGCTTAAAAGTGTTATTTGCAATAATTAAGGAGTGATTTGTGAAGACATGCTAAAAGGCGCATACTTTGGAGCTAAAATGATGATATTTAAAGATTGCTAAATTCTAACCAATACGCCGTATCCTGGAAAAGAAATACGGCGTATCAACGCATGGACTTCATAAGAAAACGCGTATTATCAATTCCCAATACGGCGTATCCACGTTTACCTATACGCCGTATCCAGTTGGATTACTATGCAGAGATTTGGTGAATAATATATTTTGGGAAGATATTATAGATTGATTATAAACTTTGCGCGCACTCCAAGGGAAACACCCTAATACGCCATATTGGCCTAGCCCAATACGGCGTTTCAGACTTTTTTTTGACACTATACAATAGAAGGGAATCAAAACGCGTTTTCAGTGTGCAAAACTATTCTTCATCGAAACATAAAAGACGGTTTTTCTAAAGAAAAGAGAGCACAACAGGTCACGCATCGATCATGATTCATAGAGACATTGTGTAATTAGTATACTCTTGTACATTTAATTTTTGGTATCGGTTCGGTAATAACGTTTTAGTTTACCTTGGTTATTTGATCACGCTTGTATAATTACAATGGTTATGGGCTAATTCCCTAGGGTATTAGCCATCTTAATAAAGATTTAATGTTTGGTTTGTTTTAATATTAATTTTCTTAATTTATCGTTGAAAGTTTAATTATGTTTATCACATGATACTATGTCTACATGGTTTAAATATGCGGACATATCATTCCAAAAGGGTTAGTTACGCCTCTAACAGGTGAGCTAGATATGGGATAGCTCTCCAAATATCATGTTTCTATATTATGGACAATAGGATCATAAGTAACGATCAGTTTTGTCTTTAAATTAAGAGCTTAGTTGGACGGTAGGTGACCGTAATGTATAACAAGTATGTTCCTTGATTACTTTGATAAAGATTTGAATAGTGAATTTCCAGTATAGAAAATACCGTAAACAGCTAGTGGTAATAGTCACGTTGGGCTCAGGTTTATCAAGAGCACCATTGCTTTAATCCCTAGATATATTATAATTAAACTAAAAGGATGCTTTCTGCGGATACGTTAATTGTAACAGGATTCAACGTGTCTAGGTCTTAGGATGATGTCCCGCCTAATTCTTAAGAAGGATATGCCGCTTCAAGATATGAAATCATTGCACTAAATAAACAAACCAGCATTTAATTGGATTTAATATGGCTAATACGGTTTTCTATCGTTGGCTTGGTATGGGCTCTTTTATCTTCTGATTGTTTTCTTGCATGTTTATTGTGTTTAGAATTGATTATTGTCACCATAAAACCTGTGCCAGTCTCTCAGGCTGAAAACCCCCCATTATCATTAGAAACGTATATAGCATAGGTTTAACAAGTAATTATAATTAACTTAATTAAAATACTGATAGAATATAAGGTTAACGACCTCGCTCTTAGTGTTCGACACCCTACTTACCACGAAACTCCACCGATCGGGTACACTGCCCGTTAAAGTGTTGTTTTATGATAAGTCGGCTAAATATAAATTTAAAACCTGCTAATCAATAAATTGACCATACACGACAACACATTAAGTTTTTGACGCCGCTGCCGGGGAGTGAAAAAGTTTAACCTTTAATTTTATTAGTATTTCTAACCATTAGTTTAGAATAATTTAATTAGTGTAATTTAATTCTGTTTGTATTTAATTTAATTATGTGAATTAATTATGTGTTTAAATTCTTGCATTATTTAATTGTTTTCTAAGTATCATGTTCTGATATATCAACTGATACGCCGTATCCATCACGTATCAACCTTTCCAATCAGAACAACGTATTGATATCTACAGTCTAAACAACGTATCTATTCTTCCAAACAATACGACGTATTCTGTAAAATCAATACGGCGTACTGACCTTCAACAGACCATACGGCGTATTCAAATTAATTAAATACGGCGTATTGACCATCTGATACAATAGAAGAACTAAATTTGATTTCCGTGTTTAATTTTCTGTATTTTTTTCAAAGAGCCTATCCTACTGATTTATTATCCTCTGTTTCAGGTGATGCATGACAATAATTTCCACTAAGGAACTAATTACACCTTTTGAAAACCCGAAAAGAGTATTTCGCTTAAAAAGGAGGCTTTTCGAGACACCTGGTCTTGTGGAGTCAAGTTCACCAGAGCTCGATTTATATCCTGACATCGAAGAACATTCAGGGGAAGAAACTACAGAAATTATGACGAAAACAATGGAGCAATACATGAGCAAGACCCGTGAAAACTATGGGTCAGGAGTTGTTAGGCCCAAGATTAATGACAAAACTCACTTCGAATTAAAAGGGCAACATCTCAAGGAACTTCGTGAAAATACTTTCAGCGGTTCAGAACATGAAGACGCAAACGAACACATCAAAAAATTCCTTGAGATCATTGACTTATTTCATATTCCCGAGGTGACTCAAGATCAAGTAATGCTTCGAGTTTTTCCCATGTCCTTAACTGGAGCCGCAAGTCGATGGCTCAGGAATGAACCATCAGGTTCGATTACAAACTGGGAAACCCTGAAAATGAAGTTTCTAAACAAGTACTGCCCACTTGCTCGCACTACAAAGAAAATGGAGGAGATTAACAACTTTCAGCAAGAACCGGATGAAAGCCTTTTTCGAGCTTGGGAAAGATTTAAAGAACTCTTGATGAAATGTCCCCAACATTATTTGACTGATATGTAGGAAGTAATCTTGTTTTACAATGGGCTCGATGTTCCCACCAGACAAATCCTTGACTCTAAAGGTGTCAATCCCACTAAAACTGCTACTGATGCAAAAATAGCCATCCAAGAAATGGCCGAATACTCTCATAATGGCATAACGGAACATCCTCAAAAGCCAAAAGTACTGAAACTTCTGACGGACTGGCTGCTATACAAGCCCAGCTCAACAACCTTAGGAGAGAGATTAAGAAGGTCAACAAAAAAATATACGCTGCTCAGGACGGATGTGAACTATGCAAAGGACCACACTACATAAAGGACTGCCCACTCAAAGAAGAAGGGAATACTCTTGAAGAGGCTTATTACACACAGTTTGAAGCACCCTATCAACCTGGAGGATAGTATAGAGCAGCAGGGCCATGATTCTACCAACGCAACAACAGAAATTCTTCGTACCCTGATCGAAGACAGGCATTGGAGGAATCACTGGCCAAATTCATGGATGAGTCAGCAAAGAGACACAGAGAGAACTTGAACATAATCAAGGAGATTCGAGCTTCTACCGATGCAGCTATAAAAAATCAAGGAGCATCGATTAAGACCTTTGAAATTCAAATTGGTCAAATGAGCAAAGTCTTACAAGAAAGAGGAATTGGAGGTCTGCCCGACTCAACAGAACCAAACCCAAGGGACCATGTAAAATCAATCTCAACCGCTAAAGCTGATTCATATGAGATATCCCGTATGGGATGTAGTCTATACGCCGTATCGATCTCACAGCACAGAAGCATATTTTCTAAAACAGTTCCCTTCCCAAGGCGACTACAAAACTACTGCTGTGATGATTGGAGAAAGGCAAAAGATGTGAAGATTCTGGAAGCTTATGATCACACCTAGCCTCATAAAGAAAAAGACCCATGGAGCTTTACTTTACCTTGTTTTATTCATAATGTATGTTTTGATAAGGCCCTTGTTGACCTAGGAGCAAGTGTGAGTGTTATGCCATTTTCTACCTACACCAACCTTGGTTTAGGAATTTTATCTCATACTAGGTTGACCATTGAACTAGCTGACAGAACAATAAAACAGCCAAGGGGTATTGCTGAAAACGTGCTAGTTAGAATTGGCAAATTTATTTTCCCCATAGATTTTATTATCTTGTACATACCCGAGGATGACGATGTCCCTTTGATCCTCGCCCGACCATTTTTATCTACTGCCCATTCCAAGATTGATGTTTACAAAAGAAAAATTACTCTAAGGGTCGGGGAAGAAAAACTTGTTTTCAAAAGTATTAAGCCCGCCACTAGCATAATCAGGAGGGTCTTTATGTTAAAAGATCTTGATTAAAAAACAAAGCTTATAGGAGAGGATAACGAGTCATTCAACCCACTTTATGGTAACTACATTGAATTAAATGATTTGGACACACCTCTAGAACCCGAGACGAATCAAGATGTTGATTTTGAGCCAACTGTTGTCAATGAACCTGATAATGTGTTAAAACTCATTCTAATTATTGTTATAAAATGAAATTTTCTTGCACGATTGGGTATAAAAATGTTAATGCTGACTTCATCCCTTCCTTGTCCGTTAATTTAATTACCAAAAGCTTTTATAATTTTATAATCAAGGACAAGGACGATCATGAAGGGAAGAGTCCAGCCCGAGCTCTGACAGATATACCTGTTTTCATTGGAAAATTTTCTATTCTTACAGGTTTTATCATCATTGACGATGAAGATGTAACAAGAGATGTTGCGCTCGGCATGCCATTTTTCATGAAATACGTATCGTGCCAAATGATTATGAAGAAATTCCCTCACGGGGATAAGTGCGAGCGAATGATGGATAAATGAAGAGGAGAAAGGAAAAAGTCAAACTTAACGACTAGCTGAAATAAAAGTGCTTCTTGAGAGACAACCCGGTCGTTTTTAAAAAATTTAAATTGTTTGCACGGTCTTTCTTCCCAGTCCCTCCAATATGGCTTATCGATACCCCTCAGATACGGCGAATTGTATGTTGGTTTTGTTTTGGAACGTTATCAAGTCTGTAATTTTAATTTGTTTAGTAATATTAAAATTTTTAATTGTTTTCACAGGAACCATACGGCGTATTGAATCCATGTATAGTTTATGTGTTTAATTGTTTTTCCTAGCATATAAACCATTGTATAAACGAGATAGGAATTGCACTATTGTCTTCTAAACTTTTATGCAGTACCTTGCTATAAGGAAATCGATGATATTGGTATCTCTGAAAAAAGACGTGTGTAGAACTCGTACGAGCATTCCGAAGCCTCCGTCAATACACTTTGCTCAAGACATCAAATTGAGAATCAATCCCGAGCAACATCTCAGGGGAGTTCCTAATTCAAATATCTATTCCATTTTCTTTAATTGTTTTATCTAACAACGAGGACGTTGTATAACTTAAGTGGGGGGATGGAGAATTAGAACGCCTACTTGTCCTTTTTTACAAATAATATGCTATATGCTTAAAATTATGCTAAATTTAAAATTTTTTCTAGCATAACTTTTGTAAAAATTACTAGTTACATGACCCCGCGCACTATAATCCTTAATACCAAATTGTTAAAATTAAGCCTATTACGTTTCCAAACGTTTACTAAAAATTCCACAAAAATTATGAGTGTGCCGGTGATGTAGTGGACTTTAGAACTTGGCTTGGTATATCACTCGAGACCACAACGACGAGTACTATGGATTAGATGGAGAAACATTTTTAACTGGTAAATTTCTAAGAATACACTAAAAAGCCTAAATGTTGTAAAATTAACTAACTACACTGGTTAGTTAAATCCCGTGTAACCCTTTGCTTACTCTTACTATAAGAGTAAGATCCCATAGAAAAACCTGTTGAGCCATTCCTGTCTTTTTCATACCATATGTTTATTTCATTACACCTTAGCCTACCCAGTAGATTAATTCAACTTAATCAAAGTTGCTAGTTGCTTTTGTGTAAAGTTTTGTATTTCCTGTGTCAAAGTGAAATTCTCTATCTCCGGTTAGGTCGGGAAATTGCACAATGCAATGGGAAAATATGTAGCTTGTGTATTTTGCTACTTTCACGATTATGTATTATGTCCGAAGATGAAGTGTTAAAGGAAAAATTATCCAGATGAATTATAATTGTCAAGACAGTGAAATTGCATTGAGGTTTATGTTATTAAAAAATGGAAAAATAGAAAATGCATCAAAAAAGAGAAGGATGATTGATAGTCGGTTCGCTAAACTTAAACCGATGAAATTCTTAGAAGGATTAATTATTCGTTTATATGTGGATAAAAATCAACGATGTATAGTTTTGTATAAAGTGGCCGATATCACCACTTTTGTAAAAGTATGTAACTTTGGGATGTTCGGGAAGTTGACCATTATGGGAACGCCATCTTAGGTTGTCTTTTTCATTTCTATGATCGAGGTGTTTGTATATATTTCGAGTCTTTATCATGGAACGGTCGGGAAAATTTACTAGCAACTACATTATTTGTTCAAATCTTAATCTATTTGTTTTGTGAAATTTATTTAACAATTTACTTCCCTTTCCTAGCAACTAACTTTAGGTTTTACTTGAACAAGGTTTAGATTAAGTCATGCATGTCTATTCCGTAGTTACGACTATGTATGCGTGATTTAGCCACCTTGTTGGTTTATTACTTTTGGTGAAAGTTAGAAGATCCCTACCCTATATCATTTTTCATCCTAACCCTTAGTTAAAATCGAATAAGGATGTGACCGAACACACATGTCTATTTTGTCGTTACGGTCGTGTATGTGTGCTTCAGCTGCCTTATTAGTGTGGTACTATCAGTGAAAGATTGTTAGAATGATCAACCCCTAAGCCTTATAATAAAAACCCAATTTACCTTTTGACTTGTTTCTCCTTAGCTCTATTGGTGGAGATGTGTATCTTTGCCAAGCATATGATATGAAGCTAATCATGACTGAGCAAATAAGTGTACCAATTAAATGTTACACCTTAGATTAGTTGAGTGATCTGAGTGTTTTCATTTCCATATTTCGTGAGGTGCTTGGTCTTGTACTGGTGATTAAAATGAAAGAAGTGCTTAAACGAAAAAAATCCTTAACTTCGATTGGGATATATTTTCAATATAATCTAGAGTCTACTTGAGGACAAGTAGGATTCAAGTGGGGGGATATTTGATGACATCAAATAACGTTACATTTATACCATCATTTATCCCAAGTAACTTACCCACTTTTATATAATTATTGCAAGAATTTGTACTTAATTGCTTAAAAATATTATTTGCAGTAATTAAGGAGTGATTTGTGAAAACATGCTAAAAGGCGCATATTTTGGAGCTAAAACGATGATATTTGAAGATTGCATAATTTTTCCCAATACGCCATATCTAGAAAAGAGATACGGCGTATCAGTGCCAACTCTTCACAAGAAAACGTGTACAAACAATTCCCAATACGACGTATCACTCTTCTACCATACGCCGTATCTAGCTGGATAGACATTCAAAGATACGGAGATTATTATATTTTGGGAATGAATATTTGATTGATTATAAACTTAGCGCGCACTCCAAGGAAAATACCCAAATACGCCGTATTGACCTAGCCCAATACGGCGTATCCAGTCTTTTTCAAACACTATAAATAGAAGACTCAAAACCGAGTTTTCAGTGTGTAAAATTATATTCTCTATACCATACACATAAAAGATGATTTTCTGAACAAAAGAAGAGCAACCAAAGGTCAAGCATCAATCATGATTCCATAGAAGACACCATGTAATTCCTATACTCCAGTAATCATTTAATTTTTGGTATCGTTCGATAAACGTTTAGTTTACCTTGGTTATTTGATCACGCTTGTATAAATACAATGGTTATGGGCTAATACCCTAAGGTATTAGCCATCTTAATGAAGATTTAATGTTTGGTTTGTTTTAAAATCGATTTCTTAATTTATCGTTGAAAGTTTAATACTCTCTATACTAATACCCTAAACGAAACTCACAATTAACAAAGCACCCTATTTCAAATACATCCCAACCCATAACAATGTAGCACCACCCCACCTACAACGCCCACTAACTTACTCAAACCTTTAAAGTGAAAGAAAAACCCCACACCTCAAACAAAATAACTCACGTATCCCTAAACAATAATATAATCACATAGCAACTAGTAACCCTATTAAAGCAAAATCCCCCACACAAAAACCCACAGTCACACTAATCCGCCAAAACCAATAAAAACTCACCACTTCAAGCACACCCACACAGATAAACACACACTACCATTCCCCCCACTTGCACCCCACTCCTCAGAACACCCACCAAATTACAAACCCAACACATGCGCAACTTATATTCCCGCCTTATCCTCCTACCAGATAACCGCCACCACCCTAATGAACCAACACATACCAAAGCACCCTCCAAAACCCCCCCATTTCACAACCCAAACACAACAAACCTCCTCCAACCTACTCGAGTCACAAGTACCCGATAATGCAAAGGGAAATAAATAAGATCACCATTGCATATAAAAATCCCAAGATAGATTAGACAATAAACACCCCTTCTCAAACATTTCTGGAAATCCTCACCAACATCCCGTCAACCCCCTAGACACTTAACAAAAGTCATCATACCACCGTCCACCTACGAACCTCCGACACACCATACCTTCAACCGATCTCGACCTCCCCACTCAAATCCCCACCCACCCTCCCCCCTCTCCAACCCCCCCACTCCAAACCCACATTCACAACATTTAAAACCACCACCAAATTCAAAAAACCCCAACCCCCCTCTCCACCTCAAACAAAAAACACAATAATCGAAGAAAACTCCAATCCATAAACAATAGAAACCCTCCAATCAAACAATACTCCCCACCCCCCAGTATTCCCCTACTACACACCTGTCATCCCCCCCCCCCCCAACACCAACTCCACTACACATCCCATGCACTGTAACCCCCCGTACCAATCTCCAAACCAACCCAAACTGCTACCAAACCCATCCATCATTCTCCACACCAGTCTAACTTCCTCCCAAACCATCCACAAAGCTATAACTCCCCCCCTCCCCACCAACCAACCCCCTTCCCCAAAACCCTTTTACATCACTGTAGCCCACTCTGCCGCCATCCCAAACCACCCTACTTATCACGAAACTTCACCTGATCGGGTACACTGCCCATTAAAGTGTTGTTTTAGGATAAGTCATCTAAATATAAATTTAAAACTTGGTAATCAATAAATTGACCCTACACCATAACACATCAGTAACTGTTCTCTTAACTTATCATTTTCATAAATCATATCATTAAGTTTTTCTTGCAAAGAATCAGTTTTGATTTTGGTTTGAGCTCGTGTCTGTTTGATAGAGTCAAATAGGTTCTGGTAGATTAACTTAATATGTTCATTATCTTTTTCTAAATACATAACCTAAAACTCTAAAGACACGTTCTCATCATCATGTTTCTGAGACAAAGGATCATGGGTATCTGATGTACATTGAGTATTCATACTCTTACCCTTGAGATCTCCTAACTAAGCTTGCCACTGTTCGATTTAAAGTTGCATGTTATTATAAGCTTTATCGTACAAAATCTTGTCATACTTGCATTCCTCACGATTTTTGTACCAATCATTCCAAAGAACAGTGTATTTGTTTTCCTTTTTTATGATACAAGTTTCAAACTTTTCTTTCGTACATTCAAGCTCAATTTAGAGATCAGATGTATCGACAATATGATGATTTTGCACAATAGACAGAATATCCCGACTGACAACTGCTCTCAAGGGACGCTCGTTTTCTTTTTCCAAAACCGTGATCTTATCAAGAGATTCATTAGCTTCTTTTGTTAGAGATTTGAAGTCTCAAATAAATTTAGATGCTTCTTTCAGAAATTCCTTTTCAAAATGTATTACTCTTACGTCAACTTGGTTAACAATATGAGTTATTTCATCCTTTAAAATATCGTGAACCTCTTGATGAACAGGGGACAACCAATTGTTTATATTTAATGACATTCTTGACTTTACAACATGTTAAAGAGTCACAATTCTGTCTTTGACCTTATTTATAAATTTTCGTGCAACACTTGGTGAAGTATCATCCAAAAATTCATCATCAGGTATTGAAAATGGTTTGGAAATTGTGTTTGAAATTCTAGCCGTTTTGGAATTATTTGAAAAATGCACCTCTTCTCGTGACTTGGACGTTTGAGAAACAAAAACCTTAGAAAGTTTGTTAATCTTTGCATATTTTGCCGTTTTTATTTCTTTGTTAAGTTGTTCCATTTTTAAATGACTCTCTTGACCAAGTTGTAGTGTTTCCTCTGAATCATACTCAGCAGGAGGATCATGCTTATCTAATAACACTTTGCCATTATACAAACTCTGTTGCTTTTACTGAGCTTGCTTGAGATAGAAGGGATTTTGTAACCAAGAGCCATTTTATGTTCAATGTGGGAAAACAAGTCTGGCTTAGGTGAAGGCATATGCATTGTTTGAATCAATTGACCCGTTTTAACTAAAATGTTATCTAATTCCTTAACCTTTTTCTCTGATTGAATTACTTTATCAGGAAGCTCATCTTTACATGTTTTGAAATCACTCTTCAACTTTTCCCTTTCTTGTTGAAGACAGGAAACAATTGATTTTTCTTTTGAAAGCTGATTATTTAGATTTGCAATTTCCTCATTCAAAGTCGTTATCGTTTTAGCAAAACTTAAGTGAAGAGCATTTATCTTTTTAGTAAGACATTGTTCTTGAAAAACAAACTTTTTATAACCATTTTCAAGTTCATCAAATTTTACTTGATTGAATTCAAAATATTTTTCATTTCCCTTATATCTTGCGAGCTCAGTGGTCAATTCGTCATTCGCTTCTTTTATTTTGCGATTGACCGTGTTGACTTTCCCAACTTCAATAACCAAATTATTATATAATGACTCAAAGAAAGCACATGTTTGCTCAACAGTAGCAGGATGTTGTTCTAATGTTCCTCCACTAGGATCCATACTGGACTCCTCAGGAATAACATTGTTGTCATTCTGTTGAACTAGATATGGTCCAGTAGTGGGCTCGAGTAGCTCAGTATACTGATCCTCTCGAGTAAACATATTGAATATCTCATTATTATAACAATTCTCATATTGGTGTACCTTAGCTGATCCATCTGAATCATAAACGAGAGCTTGAGTACCCAATGTCGATGCTTGTTGCAGATTTGCCATTAAAATGCAGTTTGCATTGACTTCCTTAATCTCTTCACATTCCCCTACAGCAGCCATCAAGTCAAATTACCTAGCTTGGAATTGGATTCCTGGTTCTTCCTTTTGAGAAATTAGCAACTGAGTCTGAAGATACGCAGCATGCCTTCTCCTTGGTCTGAGATTGTAGGTCTTATCATAATGACTGATACGTACGAAACATGTCGAGTAATATAATATAGTAATTCCCATTAGAAATAATAATCACTTTAGGAAAAGTAAAAATTATTCTTTCAGAGTTATAATCCACGTTGAGATTTGAATTGAAAACCATGTTTATGTTTTGAAGTAAAATGCTTGATTATCTTTTTAGATTTTTGATTTTAGAAATTAAACTACTTTTAGAAAACTAATTTTAGGAATTATACTAATATTAATACTAGAATTACTAATCAATTAAACTACGAGAATTATGCTAAAATGATCTAAAAAGATTTATCAGACGAATATGCTTGCTAAGTGACGTGAAAAGTTCCTCAAGTGTGAATTAAGGTTTTACTTAACGAATTAATTTACTTAAAAAAGATATTTATCTCACAACGTTGGTTTATTTTGATAAAAATCTTTTAAAAAGATACTAATTACTAGATTTGTTATTTGATTATTTTTCGGATTTTGCCCTTCAAACAACCAAATAACAAATCTAAATAATCCAAAAAAATTATTAATCAACTAAACATTTTTCAAATCCACACTTAATTCTCAATTCACAATATCACTTAACAAGCACTAATAAAACTACTCACTAAGCATAACGATCAAATAAGCAAATCTAAACATTTTATACTAAGCTACACTAATGAATTGAAATAGGATAGAAAATGGAACCGAATTGAAGAACCACAAATGAACGATAACCACCCGATTAAATAAGCTAAAGAAAATAATCAAATTATTTCTAGCTTATTAAACCCATAAGCTCCACGCCTCATGAGTTGACCGATACCAAAAATTTAAAAACATAAAAAAAAACTGTTAATATAAAACAACAGTTTATATCAATTTGTCATTCAATTCACTAATCATAGCACAATTTCAAAACAATAACCCAACGTATTTCTACAAACCAAATGTAAAACTAAACGAGCCCCTCAGACAATCCAAATCGTGGCCCAATAGATCAAACGAGGTCGAACAACGAATTCTACAAACCGAACACATGCCCAATTGTGAAATTTTTAGTGCAAGCTTAACAAGTTTTGCAAACACGTAACATCAATACGCTAAACCAAACTAATTTAACTAAACCGAATAAGCCACAACAATCATAAGCTCTTGACAACTTGTTTAATGAACGAATAAGCCAAACAATCTAGATTCGATTTTAGAAGTAATGTTTTACTAATCGAATCTATTTAAAAGCTTTAGTCTAAATAAAATCTAAATAACTAATTGAGATCTAAACCTAATAAGAACACACCGCATCAATAAGCACTCCTAACATCAATAATAAGCCATCACGAAACTAATTAAGCATAAATGATCTTATCCACAACTTTATAACCAAACTACTTAAACTGTATCTTGATTACAAACCTTATAAGCTCAAACTAAAATGAATAAACTAATTAAGCACTAAACCTAGTCAATAAGCGAACCATAATCAGAAACTACAAGCTTAATAAGCTTTTGGAGAGCTTATCCGCAAGATGTGAAACAAATAAGCTAGATAGAGAAAACTTTTTGCAAACAATATAAGCTCAAATGAATACTAATAAGCTATTACACAGCTTATTAGATCTATATGAGAGAGCTTTTAAGAAAAACTAAAAAGCTTAAGCCTAAAATAAGCTAAATCCAAGCTTATTATTTAAGCTTATATCCGATTGTTTATTTGGATTAAGGAAATGAATCGAAAAAGTTTTTGAAAAGCTAATTTGATCCACTCTTGATTCAGAATAAGCTAGACTATAAACTTAGATGATAAGCTTAAGAGGAGCTTATTTGCAAAAAAGATAGAAAAGAAAAGAAGGAAAAAGAGATAAGCAACATTAATAAGCTACAAAACATAATCTCCAATAAGCTACACCCATCTTTGTTACAATATCCGAAATAAGCTGTTGAACAACATTACAATAAGCTACAGCTGAAAACAATAAGCTAACACTAAATTCTAATAAGCTAAAAAGTAGAGAGAAACTTTTTAAAACTAAATCCTAATGTTTCCAAATGAAAGGGGAGCGTGTTTCTTTAAAAATATGGATAACCGCCTTAATGATTAGAGCCAATCATTGGCTTGAGTGTGCGTGACCTCGGATCGCAGGCGAATGTAATGAAGATCCACCGCTTAACTCGCGACACGTGTCATTCCCTTTGGCTTAAATGATACGCACAACTTTCGTCCTTTGGATCACTTTGTAGTAAGTTTAAAAGTTATAACAATCTGCCCCGCCACGTGTCGGCTTCATATTGGATGGAAAAGAGCATAGTGGATGGTCACGTGGGAGGCTTGGATTTAATTAGAGGGCACGTGATGATGACGTCATTCTCATCTAACAACATATCAGAATTTGCAATTGAATTGGATCTTGGGCTTACTTCATATTAGGCCTGGTTTGGGCTTTTGACTGGCTTGAGCTAAAGATAACGTGGGCTGACCCTGCCCATAAAATGGGTTATGGACCGGCCCAATAAGCAAGGAAGGCACCGTTGGACTCGTAATTTCGTGCTCTTTCTAATGCGATGCTTGGGGGATTTTATTTTTTGACTTTGTCTTGATCTTGAATAATAAGCACTCTTGATCGAAATGAACCCGAAAATACCCGTTTTTGCTCCGTTTTCAATCCTTAGTACTTGCAAGAGATAAAAATACCAAAAAAACATATTTTGCAAGATAATTATCCATATTTTAGTATTTTTAGTCCGTTTTATAGTGTTTTACAGGGTTATAAGGATGTGTGTTTAAGCACACATCAATGACTGACTCCTCTGCAGTTGTAACACCTTATCTGATTTTCATTGTTCCCATTACCATTACCCTCAGCCTGTGCTGCTACAACATTACCATTCCCATTCTGATTAACATTCTAATTAGCAATCCCTGGAACAACGATAAGCCCATTCTGATATCCAACATTTTGAATACCCGAATTCTGAACTGCATTCTACACAACCTGATTCCCTGCATTCTGCACTGCATTAAACCCATTCTGATTCCTTGCAATCTGCCCTGCATTGTACCCAATCTAATTTCCTGCATTTTGCCCAACATACTGTCTAAATTGATTCCCATCATTACCCCCAACCATTTGCATCTATCTATCTTGACCCATATTCATACCCGGTTGTGTAATCTGTCTATTGTGAGGGTTTGATGAAATTCTTTGGTTGTTGTTTGTTGGTGTGTAGTAGTTTAATTTGAATGCCTTAGCTATTAATATAAGTGCCATATTTATTGTGGTTGTGGGATCTGTGATTTCATCAAGGTTTTGCATTAGTTGTTGCATGTAGTTCATGTTGAATAAAGGTTGTGGGACGTAATTGTTGTTGGGTGATAGATGTTGCATGTAGGTAATTTGAGATGGTTGATCTGGGTGAAACACTGGATAATTGTAAAGAGTCTGAGTGTTTGCCATAAATGCTAAAGGATCATGTGTTTTTGCAAGTCGTTTTGCCCTGATTTCATTAACCTCCTCCTGATTCGTTTTCAAGAAATCATACAACTGGTTGTAATCCACTTGATACAAATTCTTTGTTTAATGAACAGTAGTGACATGACGTTTCCATTCTGGCTGGAGATGATTGAGAAACTTGAGATTACTAGCAATTTTCTCTAGAAAATGTTTATTTTTGGAAAAAATTTTCATTAGATTTCCAAAACGATGATAGTAAGATTCAATCGATTCCCCGCCTGTAGAGTTAAATTTTTCCCATTCATTGAACCACTTAACTTTTTTATCCTGAGCCCCAATGTCAGAACCTTTCATCATCTGCTTAACACGTAACCAAATTTCATGAGCAGTGTCACAACTGTCTACTGCAGCTTAGATGTCTTCTAAAAGACCAATGAGAATAGTCTAAATAGCCTGATCATCAACTTCCATTTACTTTGTTTCTTTTTTTCAGTAAGTTCACCATCAGTCTGCTCATGAGTAGATTCAGCTACACGAGGTGTACGGTTTGGATCATCGGGTTCTACGATCATTCGTCGTACATACAGATCGTGAAGAATAGAGTTTACTAGCATTCCTGTTTGGTTTTCTCTTTGCATAGCGAAGAAGACAACTAGACCATGGAACGTAGTTGTCTTTGTTGAGCATAGAAGGAAGGTATTCTAAACCAGCAATATAAATGTCTTGTTGAGTCGACATTCCAAAAAAATTCGTGTGTAAAACACATGATCTTAATAGATAAAGTAGCATTGTGGTATTCAAACTTTGATTTCTTTTTGTAACGCTTGCTTGATTGTTATGTTTTGTATTTTTAAAAGACTAACGGTGTAATAATCTTAAAGGTACAAGGACTAATGATTGATTAAACAAAGTAAAGGACTAACAGTGTAATTTGGTTTTAACTTTAAGGGATTACAAAAGTAGCAAGGACGAATGGTGCACTATGATTCGAACTCGAGGGTTAAATGTGAAACTTAGGATTAGGGTCTTCTATGTTTGAATTAAACCTTTCCCGCCAAAGTTTGCAACCCTTCTTCAACCTTGAATAACCTCAAATCGCGAATAAGAAAACAATCAAACCGCCTAGACGAAAGATCAAATCGCGTGAACCAGATGGTCAAATCGCGTGAACCAGATGGTCAAATCGCCTGATACTTGAAGTTAAATCGCTTAGAAGTCATAAAGAAATCGCCTGAGTATAAGAGTCAAATCGCCTTACACTTTAAGTCAAATCGCCTGGAACGCGTGATCAAACCGCCTGGTAACAAGTATCTGTAACATTCCGTATTTAAGGTCACTATTTATCTCGAGCATCATTTCTATTTTCATTTTTCTAAGTGAAGCTATTAATTTTTCTTTTTACGCGATTTAGAGAATTTCTCGTTTGAGGCTTTGAGTGAGCCGCGTTTAGAATTTTTAATCCGTCTTTGTGTCTTAAGTGGCTTAATATTCTTACAAATTGCCTCTATGAGTATAATTTTTATTCTTGGCATTTCCCGTTTAATATCGCGTTTTAAGCTTAAATCTCGCGTTTTACCTTAAACCTTACCTTTTATTTAATTAACACTTCACCCTCACTTTTAATTAAATCACACACATTAAAAAAAAAGATAAAAACCCATTTATTCCCTCCCCTAGCCGTTTTTACCAACCCAACAAACAAACCCATTTACACTTCTCCATAAAACACTTATTTCACTCATTTTCCCATACATGCAAAACCATCCATCCTCAAAATAAACCATTTCCTCCCTCTCCTCCATTTACAGCCGAAATCCACCATAAAACCACCACAAAATCTCATTTTCAAGCCCCAAAAATTCAAAGGATTAAAGAGAATAGGATTCTAAGGGAAGGATAATCTTTGTTTGGTCTAAAACTCCATCTTCACTTCCATATATGAAAGTTTAGAGGGCTAAAGTTGTTGGGTTATTTGGGTGACTTAAATACTTGATTGTAAGTGTTCTTGAGGGTATTTAGAAGCAAGGTGTTAAGGGGTTTTAGGTGTTCTTTGGTCCGAAATCAGCCATCAAACAAGAAGTGTGTTTTTGTGTCTGATCTTCTTGTCTAAATCATCTCTTAGTAAGATTCTTTCTTTATTTTTGATTTCTATTTTGATTTTGATCCATGCAAATGGATGTTTGATTTTGTAAATGCATTTTTATATGATGTATGAGTTGTGTATAAGATCTTGGTATGACATTGCATGTGATTGGTTAGAGTTAAGATTGATGTTTGGATGGGTTTTGAGTAAATAATTAGGACTGTTTTAATTCAGTAGTTAATTGGATAGGTATGAAATATTTTTAGCTTGTGGCCTTCTGTAAAATTTGATAACTAGGTATATATATATGTATGTATAAGCTATATGTGGCTAATTGGATAGAGCCAAATCTCCTCCGGATGAGTGAGATATGACCGTTTTACGAAAACTAGTCAAGTCTGTACCATTGTTTGGAAAACGAGTTTAACTCCAGGTTTTTGCACTATAATGTTGGAATAAAATGATGAGACATGTAATAGAGACATCAAGCTAACATCTCCATTTGGATTCACTTTAATAGCTATCATATAATGGGAATTATGGTTGTTTTTGTAAGGGGTTAAAATGCTAGAAATATTCTGGTTTGAATAGTCAGGGGTAAATGAGTCTTTTACTATGGTTCTGAAACTTTTTAGATGATGAGCCTTACCTTTTTGAAAACTAGATTCAAAGGGCTTTCCAGGAGTGAAAGCCTCATACTTAGATCATTTACGAGCTAAGAGTTATGGGTCCATGAAATCAGGTCAAATTCAGAATCTGAAAATTTACGTCTAGTCTTGAAATCTAAAAACGTATGGTACACATTGTAAAATGGAAATTAAAGGGCGAAACTTAGTAGATGTTCTATTACCTATAAGATCAGATTAAAAGTCATGTTTGGAGAAAAAAAAGATTTGGGGAAGTTCTAGTGCAAGGCCATGCTTATCTCAGAAACATACCTCATGAACACCTATATTATTTTTACGTATTGGTTATATTTTATCGTTCTAAGTCGGGCACGCCTTTTAGATGGTGCATAGAGATTTTCTCGCTCGTCCAACGCTTCACTTTACTTCTGATCTTCTTACATTTGCGGTGAGTTCATAGCCTCGCCTTTATACTTTTAATGTTTTTATAAACCCCGCGAGGGAGATACATGCAAGCTTTATAAATTGAACACAAGTAGTTTTCAGTATGCTGGACCTAATTGTGAAACTAATTGCATAAGTACCTATTGTAAAAAGGCCCCGAATTTCATGCACTGTTAATTTCCTATGATGGGTGAGCGCTAGTACATTAAATAGATCTATTGGGCCGTGACTGGCCTGTCCGGGGTTGTGACATCCATGGCGTGATCACCCTAAAGCGGACATTTTGTATTGAGAATTTCTTTAGGTATATTGCAATATTACCTAGTTGAGGGGCAAATGATATGCCTATTTTATATGCTTGGTTAACGTTTCAGTGGCATGAGCTTAATGCATTAGTGATTATAACTTGTTTGATCCACAAGTTTTCGATGATTAAAAATACTTGTATTCACCCTTTTATTCATATAAACTCTATGGATTCACTCAACATTTTCGTTGACTTTTTAGCATGTTCTATCTCAGGTAATCAAGGTTAATGGCTTGGAGTGGATGAAGGGAGTTTAGCGCAAAGTGTTTTGATAAAACTTGTTTTGATCCATTCTCTAAAAATAACTTTATGTTATGGGTTGAAAAACTATTGTTGTAATGTTTTGTGGTAACTATATCGTGGGACAAATACTCTGATCTTTATGAATGGAACAATGTTTAATGTTTGTGTTTTAAAATGTCTCTTTTGAGTCATTCTTTATATTCTTATGTTATTGTGCTATGACTTAACACCCAAACTCTTGGTTCCACTGTGTGTAAATTTGGGGGTGTTAAAGACTGGTATCAAGAGCTTAAGGTTATAGAGAACTAGGTCATTTTCAAAAACCTAAACTATAACTTTTTCGCGCGCTAAGACTCCTCGCGACCCTCGTCCAAGTCATACTCATGATTCCTATTTGTGTACTTATGCATGTTTTGGGTGCATTTTTATTAAATATTTAAGTAATAAATATTATGATATATATTTAAGATATATATATCGATTTTCGAGCTTTATATTAAACCATTTGCATTTATTTACACGTTTAAATAAATTATTGTTAAATTATCATACTTATTTTAATACATTTGCATCCATTCGTGTATTATATAAATCTTATGTATATAGTGACCTTATATATATTTATTTCGCGGGATTGCAAATTATCATGGTGAATTTATCTCCTCCCAATCATGATGCGAATGTTCCTAAAGATGAGCTGGGTAATCCCAAACCCGCTCTTATTCTTCCTAATCATGCACCGGTTTAACCAGACGGGTATTTAAGTGACGTAGAAGTAGAAGATGACGTCGAAGAAGATGACGAAGAAGAGGATCCGGAAGAAGAACCGGAGGAAGATGAACCCATGCCTGAGCCCAACAACATGAATGGGTTTGCACTTCATATGAACCCATAACATGAAGGAAATATGAATGGGTGGTTGATCAAAGATGATGATGATGATGAGTTAGAGGACGATGTGGTAGGTGATGATGATGAATAGGAGATGGAAGTGGATGAGAATGATGAGGAGAATGGTGGAAATGATGATGAGGATGATGTCGAGGTCATTAATCCATATGAGGAGGCTGATCCCCTCAATTGGCCACCTCATACATCTGATGAGGAGTCCGAGTTTGCACCCCTTATGGTTCCTATTGTCAATGAGCCGGTACCTCCTGTTGTTCAGTTCGGCGGTAACTTTCATGTTGGAGAGAGTTCATCTACTTGGGCTCTCCTTGCTGGTAACAGCTGGGTTCATGCACTGGTCCAATGGGGTGTAACTTGGAGACTGTACATAAAAAGGTGGGAAGATTAGATAGGCAAATGTTCGATAGGTACAACACTGAGATTAGAATGGCGAAGAAGTTCAAAGAGAATGATCTTCGTATGAACCGCCATGAGTACGACATTACAGCCTTAGATGCAGCGGTAAGAGAGAAGAACTCTGATTACTCTAAAATGATGAAGTTTGTAGAGGGCCTGAGTAGGCAATTTAATGAGCTTAAGGAGCAGTGTCGTCGAGCTAAGCGTTTGAGCCGTTAGGAGGCTTGGGTTAGGGAGAGAATATTCAAGGGTTTGCGATTTCAGGAGGAGCCTTCTGAGCCTCCTATTCACCCTGCTTTTGCACCACGTTCGGATGACCCTTATGTCATTGCGAGGGATGCTGCTATTGCCGCCAGAGATGATGATGGTGATGACAACTCTGCTCCTATGGACTCACAGCCCTCCAAGCCACGTGGATCCGCATGTGACTCCCAATAGTCTAGAATCATTTATAGCTTCTTTATTTTGCTATCACTAAACTAGGCATGTCGGTTTATAGATATATACTAAGGATTGTAATGACTTAGGTCATATTTTGTAAAACAATGCAACCACGTACTATCTTTTGTGATGAATGAAGGATTACTATCTTTTGATTACTACTTGGTGTTGCTATGATTGTTGTGATTATTCTGATTAATGTTGGAATTGATTGTTTATACATGATATAGTTATACCATTGTATGAATACTTACTGAGTTTTCTTTGTGTCGTGATAGAATCATGCCGTCGAGGAAGAAGACTCAAGCAACCATTGAGAAACTCATTGCTGATGCTATTGCCCGAGATCAAGCTACTAGGAGCAATCCTAGTAGAGCTGGTGGATCCAGAGGAAATAATGGAGACCAAGGTGGGGCACCACCTATTCGCGAATGTACATATGCCAGTTTTATGAAGTGTGACCCCATTAATTTCCTAGGAGTTGAAGGGGCTGTTGAACTCTACCATTGGTTTGAGAAAACTAAAAGTGTATTCAGCATTAGTGAATGTGCTGAGAGAAACAAGATAAAGTTTGCTGCGGCCACACTCCAGGGTCGAGCCCTGACATGGTGGAACTCTTAAGTCGCCACTTTAGGGCTTGAGGTGGCTAACGAAAAATCATGGGCTAAAATGAAGACAATGATGAAAGAGGAATTTTGTCCACCTGAAGAAATACAAAGAATGGAGATTGAATTGTGGAACTTGAGGGTCAAAGATTCCAACATTGCCTCTTATACCCATAGGTTTAATGAATTGATCATGTTATGTCCTTATTCGGTTCCAAATGAAAATAAGAAAATCAAGGCATACATCCGTAGATTGCCCAAAAAGGTGAAAGGAGAGACAACATCTTCCAGACCTACCACCCTGAACGAGGCCGTTCGAATGGCCCACACTCTGACTAAGCAAAAACTGCAAGCCAAAGCTAAAAGAGTTGCTGAGAGCAACAAGAGAAAGTGCAAGAACAACAACAACAACAACAATAACAAAAACTAAAACAACAACAACCAAGGTAATTACCGGGACAACACCCACCACAATCAAAACAATAACCAAAGGCAAGGAAATGCCAGGGCCATGACCACAGCCCAAAATGAGGGGGCGAACCAAACTGGAACTGCTCCAAAATGTAACCGCTATGGACTATGCCATTTCGGTCAATGCTCATCCAAGTGCAACAACTGTGGAAGAATGGGTCATAAAACCAAGGATTGCCGGAGCCAGAATGTAGCTACTGGTGCCAATGCCCGACCAGTTATAAACTGCTATGAGTGTGGAGAGGGAGGCCACACAAGAGCAAAATGCCTGAAGAGAGACGATCGTCAAGGTGGGAATGCCCAGGATCGAGCTTATGTGATCCATGATGCTGAAAATAATCAAGGGCCGAATGTGGTGACTGGTACGTTCTTGTTGAAGAATCGTTATGCTACAGTATTATGTTGATAAAATATAATGCTTAAAAACATTATTAATATCTTTCACATCTTTACGTTTTGATAATCACAAAATATAAAAACGTTCAACGTAAAATTAAAAGTAAATAAGTAATTAAGAGTAAAATTCTCATTTCAACATTTACATCACTTAAAGGTATGAATAAATAAATGCTTAATGCATTTTATGATCAAAGGAAATCTTTATTCAACCTCAAAGTTTTATAAAATGTTGTAAACATTTTTATAAACATCACAAAACATTTTCTACATTTAAAAGAAATGTTTTATTCAAAATAAACATTTTGTATTTCAAATTTTCGAACCTAAAACGGCTAGAAAAAGTCCAGTAAACACCTCTCCTGAATAGGACAAAAAGAGGAGCGTCTAAAAATGGGCGCCCCCCTAAATACATGGGCGGCCCCCTTAATTATAAGGGGGCCGACACTCTATTTAAGGGGACCGGCCATAGACCCCGTTCCTTCAGCTTGTCCTATAAATATTGGATTATTCCCCAACATTTTTCTTACCTTTTGCACTCATTCTTTTTGTTCTAAAACAGCCCAAGTATACATTGCAATCTTATTGCATTCACACCATATCTTGTAAATCATTTGTAAATCTTGTTTCCTCAAGTGCAAGAGAAGAATACTTCCATCATCAAGTGAAGAAGTATTACACCTTAGTGTGCATAGAAATCTTGTTGCATTCATATCACATATTTGTAAATCAATTGTATTTCTTGTAGTTGTGTGTAGTAGTGATAGATCTTGGTGATCATTTGTAAGTATGTTTGGATTCGTTGTGATCTTACCAAGTAGTGTTAGGTAGTTATGATATAAGTAGTGTGATGAAGTGAAGTCGTGAAGTTGTTAAGAAGTCGTGAAGTTTTAAAGAAGTCATGAAGTTGTGAAGAAGTTGTGAAGTTGTGAAGTATTAATGAGTGTGATGTCGTGATACTGTCGTGATGTTGTGTGTTGATAGATTGGTTCTAGCTAAATTAGACTCGGACATTTAGCTTAGTGTACATAAATTGACTAGCAACGTTGTGTACGGTTTTCTCCGCCATAAGGGAGTTTGTTGACATAGTGAAGAAAACTCTCTAGTTTGGTCATTGGGGAGTGGAGTAGGGCGAAGAGGTGCTTCGTTACCGAACCACTATAAATCCTCGCGTTGTGGTTTGATTGTTCTTACTCTTATCTCTTGTCTTACTTTATCATTTCATATATTTACATTGTGATTATTGTGAAGCATTGAATTAACAATAAGGTCGAATCTAAGTTTTACATACATACTTAAAAACTTAAATTTTAAAAGCTGGTACCTAATTCAACACCCACCTTCTTGTTTTCCTCAAATATGTACTGTCAATACAGTACAATAACCTATGGGATGGTATTGTCAAGGAGATATAGGAGAAGAGCCTGAACCAACTGCGAGAAACATCTGATCATCCTGACCTCATAAGATTGCCAATCCAACTGGCTGCTATAAGGAATCAAGAAAGAGTTTAAGAGCTTCTTGCTTTTAGCATTTCCTGTTGTATACCTCACCTCAAGTTTCACAATGTTTGCAGATGCTTAATTACTATGGGAAGCGATCAAATGCATAGGTTTGGAGGTATTGTAGAATCCAAGAAGATGCAGAAAAAGGTTCTAAAACATCAGTTTGAAAATTTTTATACTGCATCTATGGAAACGTCTGGGATATTGGCTTTGTGATTGGTTCCTTATTACTCATTTAGTCAATGGGGAGGTTTCTTGGCGGCTCCAAGTCCATTCGGATGAGATCAATCTGGATTGGTCCTAAGAAGTCTTCCGCCTTCATTGGATTCAAATTGCCTGTTTCATGAGTTATATTGCCAGGTCTGTGTTGAGAGTGTTATTGTGGTCCGTGCGTCTGTTCCTTTGGGTTCTACATAAGAGAGTTGTATAATGGTTTTTTGTGCCACGGCTTCAGGCTCAGTTAGGGGATGTGACGGGACGCGGTGTATATTGATGGTAGTTGGTAGGGTGGTAGGGTGGGGTGAGGGGTGGGGGTGGAGAGTGATGGGGTTGTGATAAAGTGTGTGTGTGTGTGTGTGTGAGTGTGAGTGTGTGTGTTGTGTTGTAAGGATTTTTGAGTGGTTGTTTGGGTTGTTTTTGTTTTTGAAGTTGGGGGTTATGGGGGTGGGTTTAACGGTTGGTTTAGTTGGGTTTTGAGTATTAAAGTTTGGAGTTGGGTTTAGTTGGTTTTGGTTTGGGGGGGGGGGGGGGGGGGGGGGGTGGGGGGGGGGCCGAAGGGGGGGGTGGGGGGGGGTGGCGGGGGGGGGGGGGGGGAGGGGGGGGGGGGGTGTGGAGGGGGGGGAGGGGGGGGGGTGGGGGGGGTGGGGGGTGGGGGGGGGGGGGTGGGGGTGGGATCTATTAAACTAACTATTTAACTAACTAGGGACTAACTATGCAAATCCCTAAAGGACTAACAGGAAAGCTAACTAACTAACGAAGGGACTAACCTAGAAACTTTAAAAGTTTCAATTCCTACCCTGAGGCTAACCCCCGACTACAAACTAAATCCAAATAAGCATTAAAAAATAAGTTGAGAAAAAACCCAAAAAAGTGCTTAAAAATTAAAAATTATAAAATCAAAGTTGGAGATTAAGTGTGTCAGTCTACTTTAACAAAAGCACAATAAGCTGAAAACAATTAATAAGCTCTAAAAGAGCTTATTAATAAGCTGAACTCAGAAAGTAAGGGTTTCCCCTTGGTTTCACTTACAAGCTTATAAAAAACTCAATTTAAGCTTATTTTCAAAAACAAAAGAAGTTCTATAAAGCCTATAATGTGTTTTAACTAATTATGAAAAGATTAATAGCTCAATAACACTAGAACCTATCTGAAATTGAATGACAAAATGCTAAACTCAGGAATATCATGAAAAGAAAAATAAGTTTAAGCTCAAAACTCAATAGCAATCTAGAAGCTAATCTCTTGGAAACTTACTTAACAACTATAAAACTATAAAACTAAATGAAAAGATCTATTCTTATAAGCTAAAAATTAGAATTTAAAAGCTACTTTAATCTACCTACTGTTTTTGGTCTTTTTGGTTTTTAGTGGCTTTTAAAAGCAAGATTAAAACTAGCAAAATAAGCTGGAAATGGAAATTAAGCCCTATTATATATTAAGCTGAGACTACTCTATATCCTACTTGAATTTTAAAAGCCTTAAAAACCTCTGTTTACCTAACTAAAAATGGAAACAAAAGTGACAGCAGGCACTGGTTTTGCCTTGCTGATGCACTTTGCACAAGCACAAACCAAGTAGTGCAGGTTACCTAAGGGGTAAACCTGCACTTAGACCACCCCCCCCCCCTACCCCCCCCCCCCCCCCCCCCCCCCCCCCCCCCCCCCCCCCCCCCCCCCTACTCAAAGTAGGAGGTGCACAAACAAAATCAGGCAAATTCCAGCCTTAAAAGGTGCTGGATTAGATTTAATAAGTAAAGAAAATTGAAGTGCCCTGGTGGCAAAGCTTAAGTTATATGATAATACTTTTGAGATTTTCGCAATTCTAACTTTTAAAAAACTTTGTACTGATGTTTATAATATGATCTTAAAACTGACCATGCAAAATTCACAAACTTATCTTGACTTTTGATGGTCAAACTCTGCTTATGCCAAACACCCTTTGTAGATTATTGGCAATATTTGAAAAGCTTCATGAATTGAAATCTATTTATCAAGGAGCCTAACCACAGTGTGTTTTAGCTTTTTAACAAAACCTAATTAACTATAATTTACAACTAATTAAGCAATAATTAACGATTTAAAACTAATATTCTATATTTTTGGTTTTGTTAAGACTTATATGACAAATTATAAACGTACTATGATCTAGAATAATGAAATTAAAAACAGATGAACAATTTGGACTATTAAGCTAAATGATCCACAATAAGCATAAATAAGCTAACTTATATAAGCACAATAAGCTGATCTGGATATGAAGTATAAAGACAACTATCTAAGCTAAAAGCAAGTAAATTAAAGGAGACTTACTTATTCCTCTAAGCTAAACAAGAGGACCCCAAAAAGGGCAGATACAGCTCTATAGATTATTAATAAGCTAGGAGTTAGTCCTAGAGAATCCTTCCTTTACTGATCTACTTTCCAAATAAGCCCATGAATTCAATATCCACAAAGGTAAATAGAACTTAAGGTTGATTTAAAAACAAGTTTAGATATAATTATATACTGAATTTAATAAGCTCATATTTCTGATTTTAACTGAAAAAGTCATAATATGAAGCATATTAGCTTATTGAGACAATTGCTATGTTAGAAAACTTATGAATTAAGAGAGACTTAAGTCGTTTAAAAGCAATATTATCTTGATTAACTATAAACTCTGATTACCTATTATATAAAAGACACTTACAATGATTTAAGGTAAAATTACAATAATAAAACTTATACTAGGCTAAAAAACTAGATTGGAAAAAGATAAAAGAACATCCATGTGGGTGTGAAAAGGGTGCTATTTATTGCACCCTAGTGAAGCTTCTTAGCCTCATGAATCCATCTCCTAGCTTTAATCCGACCTACTTGATTCTTCTATTCTTTGCCAATTGATTTTGAGCCGTTGTATAACTTTTTGTTTTTGTGTGTATATGAGGATCGCCAACGTGTCATTCCAATGGGGAGTCATTGGGTAGTTGTGTGAGTAATTTTAGACACAAAATCCACTCCACTAAGTGTGCTTTCTCTATAGCTGTGTGGCTTGATCATGAGAGAGGTTAAGTATAATCTTTGACAACAGAATGATTTGAACCTTCTTTTTGTGTTAAGGAGCTCTTGAATTGGACTACGCACCCTTTGATTCCAGATTTGCCATTGTTTTGAACTGTGGTGAACGGGAGAGACGAATTAATAGTAATTAAGTCTTCGCTCCTTTTTACAACTGAAATGGGTAACTTAATTTTAAACTTTGGCCCTTTGACAAATTCAGTCCCTCTCTTTCTTTTCTCCCTTTTTAGTTATAAAAGGCTTTGGAGATATGCAAGTTCGGTCCCTGGAGTTTATAAAAAGAGAGTTGGGCTATGGTTTTGGGCTTAAGGGTCCGGGTGAGGCCCAATTAGGCTTAGGGACCATTTATGGACTTTTCTGAAAGTTGAGGGGCTTAAATGGAATATTTTGGGTCTTGTTGACTTTTGTTGACCATGATTTGACCACTTTGACTGAGGGTTTGACTTTTCTGGCTTCGGCTTTGATTCTTTGGCTTCTTTTTGTACTCTTCTGATTCTCGTGTCCGCGCTTGCCCGTTTTTGACTGTTTTCTTGTGATTTTTGATATATCCGTACCTGTACACACAAAACACAAATACAAGCATATTGTTGCTATTTTTGGTCTGTTTTGGGTTTAATTGGGTTATTTTAGGCATAAATGGATATGTGTATTTTACACTTATCAAAATTCCCCAAACTAAACGATTGTGTGTCCTCACGCAATATCACATGCCTTATAACCAAATACCTTGAAACTTCCCCAAACTAAACCTTTGAAAAGTAGCAAAGATTTTTGTTGAGAGAGATAAGAGATCACAAGTTATAAGTACACGTTTTCCATTTTCAAAGATTTTTTCTATTTTTATGGATTTTTTCTTATAATTAAACCTACCTAACTACAATTATTTGTGTTGACATAATGTTTTTGTTTTCATTACCTCATTGGTAATTTAAGGATATAAAACAAAAAGCATAATTAAGTGTCTAAAAAGATTACGTCATCATCCCCGATTTTTTTCTCTTTCCATGCTAAGTTAAAATATGATCACCGTTGATTACGAGGCTACAGATGCTATGGGGACTTACTTATATTTACAAACTTGTTGAATTAACTCTTCCGACATAATTTCTTATTTTACGGTGTGTGTGTTTCAAATTAATGGACCATTAATTCCACATATTTAGATAGATGAAATCCGACAAGCGTTTTCTCATGGGCTTTTTGAGCTAATATGTAATCACTTAGCAAGATCACATCTCAAAGGGCAAACAAAAAAACCTACCTTAGCTAAGACATCGTTGTTTCACTTGTCCCATAAAATGACTTTCTTCTCTAGCAATACCATCGTCATCGGGTAAGTGCTTAGGTTTGTCACCCATCCGAGAATACTATATCGAAACGCATGAATTCCGATGAATAAAGGCATTTAGGGACTTTTGCAAACCTTAGTTCAAAAGAATACCTTGGTTTTAGAAAATGAAACTTTTACTATTTATTTTCTAACTTTGCAACATTATTATTTCTATTTACATTATTAAGCTAGGAATCGGTATCACTTTTCTTTCGACGACACGTCGGCCACGCCTCCGACAAGAGCTCGTGTAATCTATTATGATCCAATATAAATATACAACTCCATCTCTTTCTTTCGATGCCACATCGGTGAGCTGAAACGACTAAATGCCCATGTACTTTATTACGATGAAGTTTGTATATTAATTATTAACACTAAGGATTTATAACTTGCATTCTTTTTATTCACCAACTACATTTTTTATTATTATTATTATTATTATTATTATTTTATTATTAACCAATTAATTAATTTAACATATTATTTTTGCAAATAGAAAAATTTCTTTTAAGAAAACCAAAGTATAAACTCAAACTAAAATTCTTATTTACCAATGATTAGCTATTATCATCGATAAAGCTTTTTCTCTGAATATGTTGATTAGACTTTTAAGAGTAAAACTCTAATTTGTAAAAATTAAAGAGAACACGAATAATTAATCATTTTAAGAACTCCGGGGAAGAAAAAACCACTAGATATTCTTTAAGCCTTTAAGTTTTCCAAATAAACTTTGTTTAGCATCCTAATTCGTAATCAAACTCTTCATTCTTATTCTTTTGCAAAATTTAAAATCTCTAATAAAGAAATTCGCAAATACTTAGCCTATATAAAATCCAACTCGGCATATTTAAAATCTACTTGAGATTAGCACAAGTTTTCATTTACTAATGATTTCAAGTCTAGCATGTTTAAAGTCTACATGAGACTAGCACAAACTATCATCATTAATTGTTAAGGGAGAAAGCTAGAACTCTACACGTACGATCGGGTCAAAAATTACTTCTTATTCTTACCAACGGAAAACCTACATTCTTGTCTTAACACTTATTTTATTTTATTATATATATATATATATATATATATATATATATATATATATATATATATATATATATATATATATTTTTTTATATGAAAACTAATATGGCAAATAAGAACTTAAAAATTTAAAATTTTTGCTATTTTTGTGGGAAAACGGGTACGTGAGAACAAAACAATAAGCAGGTAATATCAAATCGATAGATTCCCTTCCCCAAACTAAAACGAAACATTGTCCTCAATGTTTAAAGTCGGGTCTCTACGTAAATCTAAGCTGTTTATGAATTATGCAAAGATAAACGTGAATCGATAAGATGAAAGGATATCGGATCTCCCCAAACTAATTTCACACAAAGGATGAGAAGCTCGAGTGAAACGGGACAAATTAACCGGACACGAGAGGCTTCAGAAATTGTTGGTTCGATCCTACAAAAATCACAACAAACAAGCAAACATCGAGAAATCGGAAAGAGTACAAGCCTCTCTCAACACAACACATTAGATAATAGAAAATAGAGAGAAAATAGAAAGGATAAGCATGGGGTGAACTCCCATGAAGCGGCTTGTTTTTGTTCACCGAGTCGCAAGCTCGACTCGATCCCTGAATTTAGTTATCCTTAGGGAAAGTTTGGAGATCCGGGATAACCAATGGTGGTGTATCCCCTCCATAGTAATGCTTAAGACGGTGGCAGTTGACTTTGAAATTAGAACCATCGGCATGAGACAACTTGGCAGTGCCATAAGGATAGACTTCGGTAATTATGAAAGGTCTGGACCATCGGGATTTGAGCTTTCCGGAGAAAATCTTTAATCGGGAGTTGAAAAGCAAGACTTGATCACCAACATTGAAGATTCGGTTCTTTATCTTGGAATCGTGAAGTTTCTTTGTCTTCTCCTTGTAGATTAGCGAATTCTCATAAAGCTGATTCACGAAGCTCGTAAGTGCATTTAGGTGAAGTTTCGATGATACCGCGGTCTTTAAATCGAAGTTGGCATGCTTAAGAGCCCAATATGCTTTGTGTTCTAGTTCGACGGGTAAGTGACATGCTTTTCCATAGACTAACTTGTATGGAGTGCATCCAATTGGAGTCTTGTAAGCGGCGGGGGCGGGAGTGGGGGCGGGCGGGGCGGGGGGGGCGGGTGGGCGGGGGGGGGGTGGGAGGAGGGGGATGGGTGAGGGGTAGGCCGAGGGAGGGGGGGGGGATTAGTGGAGGTCCTATAAAGCCCTTAATGCATCATCTAACTTGTCTGACCATGAGGCACGGTTTTCTCCTACCGTCCTTTCTAAGATTCTTTTGAGACCACGATTCGTCACCTCGACTTGACCACTAGTCTGAGGGTGGTAAGCAGTAGAAAGACGATGTGTGACACCATATTTAGATATAACTTTATCAAATTTGTCATTACAGGTGCAGCAAATCGGGAGAAAAGGGATTTTAAAAACTTGACAACTACTCTAGCATCGTTGGTGAGGAGCGCCTTGGCTTCAACCCATTTGGAAAGATAATTGACGGCCACTAAAATATATTTGTTTCCTCTAGACGACGGAAAAGGTCCCATAAAATCGATACCCCAAACATCGAAATTCATCCAAACAGGATTGCATTTTGAGGCATTTCATCTCGATGTGAAATCTTGCCTTGTCTTTGACATGCATCACAAGATTTGATCAATTCGTAAGCATCCTTATAAATTGTAGGCCAAAAGAAACCGGCATCAAATACTTTCCGAGCGGTGATGTTAGCACTATGATGGCCCCCGGTGGGTCCTTCATGACAAGCCTTGAGAATTTCAAGAGCTTCTTGGCCAAATACACATCTACGGATGATTTGATCTGCACATGTTCGAAAGAGATAGGGATCATCCCAAAAGTAATGCTTTATATCCTTGAAAAACTTCCTCTTTTGTTGGGTTGACATTCCTTTGATAAAGGGAAAGTGAAACGAAGTTGTATCGTGACCCAGCGTGGTAATTTGCTATATCGGCAAACCACGGGGTATTTTGGATATGAGAAGTCACATAATTCAATGTTTCAAGAGGAAAAGTTTCATTAATTTCTTTAGGATCAAAAACATTCTCATACGGGTTTTCAAGACGAGAGAGGTGATCGGCTGCATAGTTTTCAGCTCCCTTAGTATCAATTACTGAAAAATCGAATTCTTGGAGAAGTAAGACCCATCTAAGCAATCTTGCTTTGGCGTCTTTCTTGTTGAAGAGGTATTTCAATGCGGAGTGGTCCGTGTAAACAACACTTTTGTTCATGATTAGATATGATCGAAACTTCTCAAAAGCGTAAACTACCGCAAGCATTTCTTTCTCGGTTGTTGTGTAATTTGTTTCTGCTTCGGTCATTGTCTTACTTGCATAATGAATTGGTCGGAAATGCTTCTCAATCCTTTGCCCTAGAACCGCACCTATTGCATAATCACTTGCATCGCACATGATTTCAAAAGGTTGGTCCCAATTCGGAGCAATGAGAATTGGAGCTTCGGTTAACTTCTTTTTCAATGTTTGAAAGGCAAGAATGCAATATCCGAAAAATGAAGGAGTAGTTTTTCTCTAAGAGATAGGGTCATGGGTCAAGAGATTTTGGAAATGTCTTTGATAAAATCTTCGGTAAATACCAGCATGCCCAGAAACTTCTGATTCCTTCTGACGGTTGTCTGGGCGAGGAAGCTTTTAAATTTACATCAAATTGGCCTTATCGGACTTCCTTTCCTTTTCCCTTGAGATCTTATTTCCTAAACAATGCCTTCTTTAACCATGCAATGGGTCTTTTTCCAAATTTAGTGCTAATTTGGTGTCTTCAAAAACTTTTGAGCATTTTGTCTAAAATGGCACAGGCACGAGGAAATGAATCTCCTAAAAACTAAAAAATATTCTTCCATAAAAACTTCCATCGTTTTTTCTTCATGTCGTGAAAATTGGCCAGCATAAACGTTTGAAAAGTTCCGGGTGCATTGCAACAAAACCACATGCATACGGACAAGGAGGACCAGGGGGGATAAAGGTCTTGCGAAAGTCGTATGGGTAACGGGAAAGTAGTTTTCTCTTTATCGTTAGGGTCAATTGGGATTGGTAATACAACGAAAAAAACCATTCTAAAGAAACAATAAAAATTCCGTGGCCGTCTACACGTTCTAACATTTGGTCCTATGAATGTAAAGGAAAAGGTCTTTACAAGTTGCTTCGTTTTAAATTTCGATAGTGATGCACTCTCCATCCGTGGACTAATCTTGTAGGCACAATTTCTTTTCTTGTTATTAACCAACGGTACATACCACCTTTTTTTAGAACACAATGGACTGGACTACCCATGGCTATCGAGAAACGATTTAAAATCAATCCCGCTGTCAAGAAGTTTTTCTACTTAGTTCTTGAGGGACGTGGATTTTGGGTTAACCCTCCTTTAATGTTAAGACTGAGGTTCGTAATCATCTTCTAAAAGGATTTTATGAGAGCAAAACTCGGGATCTATGCCTCGGATATCAGAAAGTTTCTAAGCAATTGCTTGTTTTTGGTTTTTTAGAACGTTAACGAGTGAAGTCTTTTCATCTTGGCTTAAATCTTTTGAAATTATGCCTGGAAGTTGTTATTTTCCTCTAAAAAACGCATATCGAGATTGCGGAGGTAACTCTTTAAGACTGTTCGACAACTCGTCCCGTCGAACGATCCCCCGTTCTTATTATAGGTATCCGCGTGCTACCGCCATCCCCTAACCCCAAGTGTAACGCCACCTCTAGGACCCTCACGACAATACTCTGTCGACCACTCCCTGAACCATTCCACTTTGACCCGACCTCCAAACTATATGAGCGCCCCCCCTCCTACGGCCCTGTCCCCCCCCCCCCCCCCCCCCCCCCCCCCCCCCCCTCCCCCCGCTCGAATTACTGGTGTCCGGGTGAGTAATCTCCTTGGTTTAGTCATTGAGGGTAATGGACACTTATTGAGAAGTGCTTCGAGAATAAGAATGTCACCCTCGGGATCATAGTACGTAGCATTTGAATAACAGGCGAATCTGGGTTTCATCATCGATTGCTAATAAAAGCATTTCGGCTTCTTCAATTAGTAGAAAATACGATTCATCAAAAGGAGTATTCTTTTTAGTAGTCGGAGATGAAGTGGAAAACAAATCAGATCGTAGTACAGAGAAGGATTGTTGTATAGCAACGGAATCGGAAATTCCAAAGAACTTATTGTGAATAAATTTCCATGCGATATCGATTAAAATCAACTTTCTTCATTGATTCGAGATTTTGTTGTATGAAATAGAAGGTTACTACTATCACCACATTTAAGGGTTAAAGATTGATCATCATTCCTAAGCGTTATCTCTCCTTCGTAAACATCGATTAAAGCATGGCTGTCGCTGAGAAACCGGTCTTCCGTGTATCACGGTACTCGAGGAGCGGCTATGGAAATTAAGTATTAAGAACAACCAAAATCGGGCGAGAATGGTAAAATAATTACTCTACTTTGACAGAAAACATTATTTCTGCTACACGGTTTTGTTTGAAATCGTCGGTCAGTAACTTTTTATAAAATTTTTGTATCATTATAGGCAGGAGAGTCCAGCATTTTTCCAAATGGAAAGAGGCATGAGATTTATGCTAGCACCTAAATCGGCTAGGGCTAAGCAATTATCAAACTCCGAAAAATCACATGGAATAAGAAATCGACCGGGGTCACCTAGCTTTTCCGGAAGCTTTTTAAGGACAACCGCACTACAATTCTCATTCAAAGGTGTCTTGGTTAACTCGATTAACTTGTCTTTGTTATTAAGCATCTTTTTGAACATTGGAGCAAACTTTGGCATATGAATGAGAGCATCCGCGAAACTTAGCTCAAAGTGAAGATTACGGAAAATTTCCATAAACTTTGAAGCTAGGATATCATCCTTTTCACGAATTTTCTCTTTTGCAAGTCTTGAAGGGTAAGGCAAATTAGGTTTGGCTTTGTTAGCAACGAAAGAAGGCTCTTCGATTGGTTCTTTGTCGTTGGTTTGTTCTTGGACCAATTGAGGAGGTTGGATGTCTTCGGTGCTCGTTTTAGGTAGCTCGTATTCCTTTGTCACCATCACTTTCCTTTTCCACCCACTGGCGGGTGGATTTCGGAGGTGAGGTCCGTCATATGAGACACCACTTCGTGTGGTAATTGCCTTGGCTTCGTTCCTAGGGTTTGGAATGGTATTGCTTGGTAACGAACTTGAACTTGAAGCTTGGTTGGTGTGATAGTTTTGCATGAAACTGAGCATCATCTTCTGAAAATCATCTTGCTTCTTTTGAGAATCATTGTAAACTCTTTGAAAATCATTTTGGTTTCTTTGAAAATTATCCAACTTCATTTGCAAGTTATTCATATTCGCATCATTAGCCTTAGCATAACTTTCAAAATCCATTTTAGACACTCCTTGAATTTTGTAAATCGGGAGGTAAAGCTTGATTAACCACAAAGGTTATTTGTGGTGGTTGGTATGGTGGTTGGGATGGTGCAGGGCTTGATAAACTGATCCTTGAGTGTTTTGACGTTTTGATTTAAAAATTGGTTCCTCGATTTTGATTGAAATTGGAATTGGTTCCTTGGTAACGGTTTTGGTTGTTTTGAACATTCGGTTGATTAAAACCCGGTGGTTTTATTTGACTTGCTAAATTAGATGGTTGATTTCTTTGGAGAAAATTGCCAACGGCTGGGTTTGTGAAATTTGTTTGATGTTGTCATGAAAATGGAAAATCGTTTCCACCTCGTGTTAACGGGACAAAGGTTAATTTATGAATTCGACTCTACACGTAACACATACTTCCTCAACCGCTTTACGGAGTGCGGGAGTAGAAGTAGTAACAACTAAAGCTTTCATTTATTAATTCATTTGTTTCATCTTTATAGTCATTCTTATCCTTCGCAGAGATGCGGCTTAATTGTTGTATATCGATAAGATATTAGAAGTAAAGAGTTAGAAAGAGGAGCATCGTACTCCACTCTTGAATCATAGCACGACTTCTTGAGTAACGAATTTTGACTTGCTTTCAATAATCGCTAATCCTTCTTGAGGCATCTTGTCTAACGAAATTGCCACCCGCGGCGGAGTCTAAGGCATCTTGATCGTTGGAACTCAAAGAATTGTAAAAAGTATCGAGTTGGTGTAGTTCCGAGAAGCCATGGTGAGGAAATTGATGAAGGGAAGTCCTTTAAAACGTTCCCATGCTTCATTGAAGGTTTCGTTTGGTTTTTGGAAAAATAGTAATGATCTCATTCCGATAGATAGTGGTTTTTGAGGTAGGGAAGATTGATTTATGAATTTCTTGTATACAAGGTCGTCCAGGTGAGAATTGATCTAGGAGGTTCCTTGTTCTAACAATATGGGCTTCACCGTCTAGAGAAAAAGGAAAAAGCAAAAGCTTTATCGAAGTGTTCGGAACTTCGGGATGTCTAAACGTTGAAGTGACCTTGTTGAAGAATCGAATGTGATTGTAAGGGTCTTGTCTACCCGTAAACTTATTGCTTTACACAAGATTGATTAAAGGTTGTTTAAGCTCGAAATTGTTAGCATTAATCGGTGGAACAACAATAGCATCTTCATACCCCCTCGATGGGTGCTTGTAACATTTGGGCCATCATTCGATTATCGGCCATTGCAACAATGTTTCGATCGACAATTGGTTCTTTTAAATCAAAAGTGTTTCATCCAACAACCGGAGAGTTTGTGTGGACATAACGTCTTCGCTGATTGCGCACGAGTGCGATTAAAATGAAAAACTTAAATAATAGACAAAAAAGACAAAACTTAACACTTAATTTTTTTTAACAATGAATTTTAACGGTTACACGGAAAGAGACTTAAACAAATAAATTATCTACTTCAGGTAGCTCTAAAAAATTGCTTATTCAAGGTGACCGTACTTCGTAGAGACACAATAGAAGTGTTTAATATCTTTAGTTCGGATTTGGGAACCAACAAGTTCACGGAATTGATTATGAATCAGACCTCGTTTGAGAGTATTATATTTTGGTATTTTTACCAATTGGTGACTTTTTATTTTTTTATTAAAAAGAATTTTTTTTATATTTTTGATTTTTCTATTTTTTTTATCTTTTACTTATACTAAAAAGAAAAGGAATATATTTTTTACTTTTTATATTTTTTGATTTTTTTGGATTTTTGAATTATAAAACAAGAATGAAACTTTCGAGGGTGAAAGGATCTTCAAACCAAATAAACTAAAAACGAAGGAATCTTAAACACTAGTCCCCGGCAGCGGCGCCAAAAACTTGATAGCAGTTTTATATACCCAAAATATATATATAAAATAAAATACTTCAAAGAGCAATTAAGAAAATTCCCTAAGGAAAATTCACTCTCAAAAATATATATAATATAATATATAATACGTATATTTAACCGGGTAAATATGATCACCCGGGTCGTTTCCCCAACGACTAGTGAAATTGAAACCTCGTTTAAGCTTGGATTCTGATTTGAATGAAGCAAAGATATTTTTGATAATCTATATCTACTAAATAAAAGCAACAATTAAAATTGAACAATTAAAGGCAATTAAACAATTAAACAAATACGGGAAACAAATAAAACACGACGATTAAGCAAATAGACTAGAATTAAACCCTAAGATTGCAAACTAATTTTCTACACCTAAATTAGGATAAAAGAAAATTTTAAGAAAAATAAAAATATTTTTTTATTTTATTTTTGAATTTTTTATCAATTAAAAACTATTTATTACTAATTAAATCCTAAAAATAAAAAATAGAAAATAATTGAAATTATATTTTTCCTAAGTAAAATAAGTAAAAAGAAAATTTTAGAAAAAGGAATTACTATTTTTGGCTTTTTAGATTAAAAGATATGATTTTTCTAAAATTTAAACTAATTAAAAACTATAAAAATAATAAAACTATTAAAAATAAAATCCTAAAATTTTATAAAAATTACACTAAATAAAGAAAAGGTGCAAAAATTTATAAAAATTAAAAGACCTAATTTTTTACTTTTTAATAAAACTTTAATTAAAATTATTAAAAACTAAACCTAAATACTAATTAAAATTAATTAAACTAATTAAAAATTAACCTAAGGACTAACGGTGCAAAGGGAAAAAGGACTAACTGAGTAACTAGCTAACTAACGAAGGGACTAACTAAAAAACTTAAAAGTTACAAACTCAGCCCCTGAAAGCCCAGCCCGATCACAAATTTAGCCCAATTAAGCCCAAAATAAGATGAACTATTAAAAAGTGCTTATCAGAGGAAACTCAAAAGAGCTAAGTTGTAGATTAAGCTGGGGTGAACAACATTAATAAAAGCACTATGGGATGAAACCCACTGATAAGCTCAATTAAAGCTTATTTATAAGTTGTTTACAGAAACAAGGGCTTATCCTTGGTTTTTGCTAAATAAGCTGTAAAAAGCTCAAAATAAGCTTAAAGTAAAATCTAAAAGCTGTTCTAAACTCCCTAAGATTTGCTTAAACTAATTGAGAAAAGAAACAAAAGCTGGAAACACTTTTAAGCTATTGAAAATGATTATGAAAATGGCTAACTCAGGAATTAAGCTAAAATGCACAAAATCAAATTAAGCTAAAAAGCTCAAAAAAACAAATCTAGATTATGAGCTTCTGAAAACTTATTAAACTACTTATAAACTAACTATTTAAGCAATAAAAACTACTACCTTAAGCTAGAATTCAGATTTTTAGAAACTAAATATTTAACCTACTGTTTTTGGTGTTTTTGATTTTTATAACTTTTTGACAGCAAGATTAAACAAGGAAATAAGCTACAAAATGAGAACTAGACCCTAATCTATGTTAAGCTTTAACTACTCTATAACCTACTTGAATTTTAAAACCTAAGTCCTAGGATTACCTAGCTAAAAATGTAAACCAAAGTGACAGCAGGAACTGCTAGTGTTCCTGCTGATGCACTATGCACAAGCACAAACTAAGAAGTGCAGGTTACCTAAGGGGTAAACCTGCACTTAGACACACTCAACTAGAGTAAAAGGACACAGAACAAGAAATATCCAAGCCTTGAGTGGCTTGGATTAGATTTTCACAAACAAGAACTAAGGAACAAAGTACCCTGGTGCAGGAATGAACATAATAAACCTCAAAATGATTTTTAATGCAAACTAACCCCTAAAACCTCTTATACACTAAATGACTTGAGTAAGCTAAGCTGTTTAGAGAAAAAGGACCAAATGGATTTGACTTTTTCAGGTCAAACTAACTTTTACCAAACACTCCTTAAAGTGAATGACAAACTTGACATAATCCGCAAGAAAAGTGAAACCATCAACTCTAACTACAACATCCTCGACTATGCCCATCGGGTGAGTAATCGAACGATTGGCAAGCTTGAGTGTCATACGAGTAGGAGTCAATGCTTCAAGCCCAAGTTTCTTGTAGA
>BQNB010030319.1:0-39067 GCA_026074375.1 Tanacetum coccineum
CGGATAGTCCTTGGGTAAGCCCCGTACATTACGTACCAAAAAAAGGTGGCTTTACCTTTGTTGAAAATGATGAAAATGAGTTGATCCCGACTCGATTGGTTATGGGGTGGCGTGTATACATTGACTACCGTAAGTTAAATAAAGCCACCCGTAAAGACCATTTTCCACTTCCTTTTATGGATCAAATGCTTGAGAGATTAGCGGGAAACAAGTACTATTGTTTTCTCGATGGTTTCTCGAGTTACTTTTAAATTCCCATCGATCCTAAAGATCAAGAAAAGACCACATTCACGTGTCCTTATGGAACGTTCGCCTATCGTCGCATGCCTTTTGGGTTATGTAATGCACCGGGCACTTTCCAAAGGTGTATGATGGCAATCTTTCACGATATGATCAAAAAAATGATGGAAGTCTTTATGGACGACTTTTCGGTCTTTGGGAATTCATTCGAAACTTGCCTCTCCCATTTGGACAAGATGCTTAAGAGGTGCGAAGACACCAATCTTTGTCTAAATTGGGAGAAAATTCATTTCATGGTTAAGGAAGGAATTGTACTTGGCCACAAGATTTCAAAGAACGGGATTGAGGTTGATAAAGCCAAAGTCGATGTGATTGCTAAGTTACCTCATCCCACCACCGTTAAAGGAATTAGGAGTTTTCTTGGTCATGCCGGGTTTTATCGAAGATTCATTCAAGATTTCTCAAAGATAGCCCGGCCGATGACCCGACTCCTCGAAAAAGATACTCCGTTTGTCTTCTCCGATGAATGTATTCAAGCTTTTCAAACGTTAAAGAAAAAATTGACCGAAGCTTCGATCTTGATTGCCCCAGACTGGGATTTGCCCTTTGAGCTTATGTCGGATGCAAGCGACTTTTCCATAAGTGCAGTCTTAGGGCAGCGTCATGAAAAACACTTTAGGCCTATACACTATGCTAGTAAAACAATGAAAGAGGCAGAATCGCATTACACCACGACGGAGAAAGAAATATTAGCCGTGGAGTATGCCTTTGAAAAATTCTGATCTTACCTCGTCTTGAACAAAAGCATAGTGTATACGGATCACTCCGCCCTAAAATATCTCTTTGCTAAAAAAGATTCTAAGGCGAGATTGCTCCGATGGGTTCTCCTCCTTCAAGAGTTTACATTCAAAGTAATTGACACAAAAGGAGCCAAGAATCTCGCGGCCGATCATCTTTCCCGATTAGAAAATCCTTATGAAAATGTTCTCGACCCAAAGGAGGTAAACGAAAAATTCCCTCTTGAGACACTTAATATGGTGACTTCTCGTGGTGACTCAAGTACCCCGTGGTTTGCCGATTATGCAAATTACCACGCGGGGAATTTCATTGTTAAAGGGATGTCATCCCAACAAAAGAACAAGTTTTTTAAGGATGTTAAACACTACTTTTGGGACGACCCCTTCTTGTTCAAAATATGTGCGGATCAAATGATCTGGCGGTGTGTTGCAGGCCAAGAAGCTGTTGACATCCTCACAGCTTGCCATAGTAGACCCACCAGGGAACATTACGCTGCCAACTACACCGCCAAAAAGGTTTTTGACTCAGGATTTTATCGACCCACGATTTAACGAGATGCCCATGACTTGGTCACCAGATGTGACACTTTTCAGCGTCAAGGAAAAATTTCGCAACGTGATGAAATGCCTCAAAATTCCATCTAAGTTTGCGAAATCTTTGACGTGTGGGGCATCGATTTCATGGGGCCATTCCCGTCTTCACGAGGGAACAAATATATACTCGTGGCCGTCGACTACTTGTCAAAATGGGTTGAAGCAAAAGCACTCCCCACCAACGATGCCCGAGTTCTTTGCAAATTTATTAAATCTCTCTTCGCCCGATTCGGTGCCCCTCGTGCTATCATAAGTGATCGCAGAACCTATTTTTGCAATGACCAGTTTGCAAAGGTCATGCTTAAATACGGAGTTACTCACCGTCTCTCCACCGTGTATCACCCACAAACAAGTGGGCAAGTTGAGGTATCCAATCATGGCTTGAAACGAATTCTTGAAAGGGCCATAGGCGAGAACCGTGCCTCTTGGTCGGATAAATTAGATGATGCACTTTGGGCTTTCTGTACCGCTTACAAAACACCCATCGGGTGTACCCTATACAAGCTCGTGTATGGAAAGGCATGTCATCTATCGATCGAGCTCGAGCACAAAGCCTACTGGGCCTTGAAGCATGCAAACTTTGACCTTGAGACCGCGGGTGATCACCGTAAAGTTCAACTCACTGAACTAAATGAACTTCGTGATCAAGCCTATGAGAACTCTTTGATATATAAAGAGAAAACAAAGAGGATCCATGACTCAAAGATCAAAAACCGCGTTTTCAATGTCGGTGATCAAGTCCTCCTCTTTAACTCTAGATTGAAGATTTTCTCGGGCAAGTTAAAATCTCGTTGGTTCGGACCGTTCACCATTGCCCATGTCTTTCTATATGGCACCGTTGAGTTATCCCAAAACTCCGGGCCAAACTTCAAGGTGAACGGTCATAGAATTAAGCACTACTTTGGAGGGGACGTACCATAAATGGTTGTCCCGGATCTCCAAACCTTCCCTAAGGACAATTGAATTCGGGGATTGGGTCAAGCTTAGTGACCCTAAACAAGCGTTTCGTGGGAGGCAACCCATGCTTATCATAGCAGTAATATTATGTAGTAATGAATAAGTGTTTTTTGTTGTGAGGAGGTGTGCCTCTTTCCATTCTCGTTTGCTTGTATTTTTTGTGATTGTCCAGGATTGTCTTGGATTTTTAAAGCCTCTCGTGCTCGCTGTTTTGTCCTTTGATCACTCGAGCTTCAAATCCTCAACTTCATTTGGGAAACCCAATATCCTTATCTAATCGACTAACGTTTATCTTTAAGCATATTTAATAAACGGCTTAGGATTTACGTAGAGACCCTTCTTAAAACGTTGAGGACAATGTTTAATTCTAGTATCGGGGGGATCTATCGATTTGATTGTGCCTGCAGTCGTTGTTTTCATGTAATCCCGTTTTTACCACCAAAATTTCAAAAAAATGAAAAAAATTTAAAAATTTTCAAAAATAAAATAAGTGTTTTGTCACAATTTTGACTTTCTTGCTGGGTAGAATAAGAATAAATTTTGACTCGATCGAGCGTGTTGAGCTCTAGCTTGTTCCTTAACTTTTAGACTAAGCATTCGCGGATTTTCGCGAAGAACGAAAAATGATAGAGTTAAGTATGAGTTGGATGCTAAACAAGGATTATTTGGAAATCTTAAGAGCTCATGTATGTAATTTGTGGCTTTTTCTCCCATAAGCTTCTAACCAGATTAATATACGTGCTATTTTTTGAGATTAAACTTAAATCAACAATTTTTATGTAGTGTATAGCACTATGAACTCACCTTAGAAGTGAAGTGAAGAATAAGTCGAGTGAATGAATGAAAACGCGTCACGGAAATATCCGAAAGCAACCTAAGTAGATATCGGTCGTATAAGTACTAAGTACTAATAACCTACCAATTCTAATAGCTACATCACCATCAAATTGTGTTTGTAAATAATGTTTTAAATCCATTTGACTTAAAAATAATAATCATGTATTTTAACTCGTATAATCGCGTAACTAGTTTAATCGCCTTTGTAAAATAACATTTATAAAGTTTAAAACAAGTATAAATATTATTTAAGTGATTCCAAAATGTTTCGCAAAAATTTATAAAAAAAACGAACCAACACTATTCATCTCAGGAAATAGTGTCTAGTTTACAAAATATACATCCGAAAATTATGAAACGGCAGGTTTATGTAAAATGTCGTTCCGAACAACTTTGTAGTTTTACATTTCGACTCAATCGGACCCGAAGGCCCTCGAAAATGACGAGCTTTAGAGCAGCTGCTGGACGCGGGCACTAGTTTTTTCAAGCTTATATACATATAATGTTCGATAACTTTGAAACGTCGTATCTCCTTCGTTATAAATCGGTTTTTCGAGTTTCTTACCTTTTTGGAATCGTCATGAGACGTAGTATTTTATAAAAATATAAAATGTATACTTTATAGTTCGAATTTAAATCAGCCCTTTTTAGTAGTTATATACATTTATTTATATAACTTGTTTTATATAGGTTTTAACTTAGATAAAATACCACAAATACTCCATAAGTCTTTATATCATATGCCTCATATATTATAAAATCCTTTAGTCCATATTTGTCCAAGAATGTCCAAAAAAAAAAATTGTCAAACTTATTTATTTAACCTCATAACATTATAATTAAATAATTCTTCATAACTTAACAAATATTTTACATAAATATTCCATTGCTTGTAAATCCTGACTCAACATAATTAGTATATTTTTAAACATTCATATAGCATGTATAAGATAAATTTTGGGTATGATTTTAACATGTTCATATGTTATAAACTTTATAAAATATACTTAGATGGTGATTTAACTATACACAATTATGTAAAACATGAAAATAGATAATGGAATAGATTAAGAACTTAGATAGACCTTAGGTGAATGAGTGATGAATGAAGAACAAGATCACACCCTTGTGATCAAAACCCAAATTTAACAAGAACACCCTAACTTGTTTAAACCTTGCAAATGTTTAACAAGCCTTCAAATCTTCTTAGAATAGCTTAGATATGTTATGAGAATACTTGAATAAGTGGTAAATAAAATTATATGGATTGTGTAAGAGGGATTTGTTTGAGCCGTGGGTAATGAGGGAGCCAAAGAGGGAAATGAGTTGATTTTTAGCTAAGGAAAAGGAGTGTGTGTTATTATCTACTAGGATGCATGCATAAATATTACAAGACTAGTCAAATACTTGCAAGTCTTAACCAAGACCAAGAAACAATGGGAGAAAAACATGGAAACATGTTTGCTTAGCTAGTTACTAGACTAAGTTAATAAAAGTCTTGAAAAAAAAAAGTTGATGTCAATTTGGTCTTGTGGTTGGCGTACATATTGAAGGACAAGGCAAGTGTTTATCATTTTTTTGTATTGGGTATAATAATGGGTATTTGTTGAAGCGTAGATAAAAGTTTTGGTGCTTTCGGGTATGCCTAAATGTATTTAATTACGAAACGTAAACGTTTTACGTAATCAATAAAAATAAAATATGAAAAGTTGATTATTAATTTCGTAAAAATAATATATTGTTTGCTTGACGAAAACTTTAATTCGTTTGGTGTCCGTTTACGCTAATTGATAATTTATAGCTTACGCGATTTAACTTAACAAACAAAATTACAAGTAAACGTGTACGAGAAAAAAATAATTAGTGAAATATATGACGTTGTAAATGACCTGAAAATACGGAATGTTACATCGAGCTCGAGCACAAAGCCTACTAGGCCTTGAAGCATGCAAACTTTGACCTTGAGACCGCGGGTGATCACCGTAAAGTTCAACTCAATGAACTAAATGAACTTCGTGATCATGCCTATGAGAACTCTTTGATCTATAAAGAGAAAACAAAGAGGATCCATGACTTAAAGATCAAAAACCGCATTTTCAACGTCGGTGATCAAGTCCTCCTCTTTAACTCTAGATTGAAGATGTTCTCTGGCAAGTTAAAATCCCGTTGGTCCGGACCGTTCACCATTGCCCATGTCTTTCCATATGGCACCGTTGAGTTATCTTAAAACTTCGGGCCAAATTTCAAGGTGAACGGTCATAGAATTAAGCACTACTTTGGAGGGGACGTACCACAATTGGTTGTCCCGGATCTCCAAACCTTCCCTAAGGACCAATGAATTCGGGGATTGGGTCAAGCTTAGTGACCCTAAACAAGCGCTTCATGGGAGGCAACCCATGCTTATCCGTAGTAATATTATGTAGTAATGAATAAGTGTTTTTTGTTGTGAGGAGGTGTGCCTCTTTCCATTCTCGTTTGCTTGTGTTTTTGTGATTGTCCAGGATTGTCCCGGATTTTTAAAGCCTCTCGTGCTCGTGGTTTTGTCCTTCCATCACAAGAGCTTCAAATCCTCAGCTTCATTTGGGAAATCCAATATCCTAATCTAATCGACTAACGTTTATCTTTAAGCATACTTAATAAACGGCTTAGGATTTACGTAGAGACCCTTCTTAAAACATTGAGGACAATGTTTAATTCTAGTATGGGGGGATCTATCGATTTGATTATGCCTGCAGTCGTTGTTTTTGCGTAATCCCGTTTTTACCACCAAAATTTCAAAAAAATGAAAAAATTTAAAATTTTTCAAAAATAAAATAAGTGTTTTGTCACAATTTTGACTTTCCTGCTGGGTAGAATAAGAATAAATTTTGACTCGATCGAGCGTGTTGAGCTCTAGCTTGTTCCTTAACTTTTAGGCTAAGCATTCGCGAATCTTCGCGAAGAACGAAAAATGATAGAATTAATTATGAGTTGGATGCTAAATAATGATTAGTTGGAAATCTTAAGAGCTCATGTATGTAATTTATGGCTTTTTCTCTCATAAACTCCTAACCGGACTAATAATACGTGCTCTTTTTGGAGATTAAACTTAAATCAACGATTTTTATATAGTTGATAGCAAAAATTTTAGTCTTGGTTTAAATTTATACTTAAATTCTTCAAAAAGAAGTCTTCTCTATATAAAGTAAAAAAATGATGAAAAATGAAAAAATATGATAAGTAATAAATATAAACTGTGGGCTGATAAAAGTTTGTTCTATCTTGTCGGCTCACAACCGATGTTGCAGCCTTCTAAAAAAGCCCATAGTAAGAATAAAAATCCGAGACTGATAAAAGTTTGTTGCATCTTGCCGGCTCACAACCGATGTTGCAGCCTTCTAAAAGGTCGAGGGTTACAATTGCATCAATGTTATAATATTAAGTGTGAATTAATAAATAGATCTCTTTTTGTTAAACTTAAATATGCTTTTGAACTTTGACTATTTCATTTTAAGTAAGCTATGTATAAACGGGAAACCTAAGAGTTTTTGAAACCTAAGGTCCGTGAGTCCCGATACTAGTCTCTGTGGGGTGTCAAAAGCCTGGTCACTTAGCCGCAAAGTTGGGATGTGCCGAGACGAAAGTCGCTACATGGGATGATCTCGCCTTCAAACTCATTATTCTCGGGTGGAACGTGAAACATAGAATTTTGCAAAACATTGATCCATGGTTGAAATTCAAAATGGCACATTCACCTAAGATATAATAATTTTCGGGAGTGAAAAGTTCACAAGTTGCAAATATGAGTAGTGTTAGCATCTTAACTAATATTTAACAGTGATTTCGTTTTAAGCTTGGTTTGGAACGGGTGAAAAGTCGAGGACGATGAATTTATCCTTTTTGGGGCATTTTCGGATCGAAATGCATCTTGTTCTATGATCCCTAACAGTTATGAAAATAACGAAAGTCAAATTAGTTAGTTGCTAAAATATAAAAAAAGGGAAAAATACAAAAATATTAGTAGGAATAAGTGTATATCTTTAAAAATGGTAAAAATGGGGCTTTTCTAAACTCTTGATTCTTTCATTCCCCTCGATGAACACTTAGCTACTTTTCGAGGTAATTAGTCGAGGGGGATCGAGATTCTTAGTTTTCCTAGTGCTTACTTATAGCATTGCGTGAGGACACGACAATATCTTAGTATGGGGGATTTTGGTATGTGTTTAATTACACATACCTTTGACCACTAAAACCAGACTTAAATGACTAAAAACGTACCAAAAATACATTGTATTTGTATGTTTTGCAGGTAATGGATATCCAAGAAAAGGACAAAAATAGAAGCCAAAATGACAAAACCGAGCACGAGAACAGAAAGACCGTGAGAAGTCAAAAAGACAAAGTCAAAGTCAACAAAAGTCAAAAAGTCAAAGTCAACCCCGAGATGAGGCATTGGAAAGAGCATCAAAAACCGAACCCGAAAACCTAAATTGCCAAAAGTGGGCCCACCCGTACCCACCTAGTGGGCCCGGGAAAGCCCACTTATACCTTATACACCTTAAACATAAATAAAAGCCCAAGTCCTTTTAAAATCATACCCGGCCCAACACTAGCCCAACATCCCCTGTTAACACCCCCGTTTTCCCCAACCCTTATAACCTTTACCCCGTTAGTCCTTTAAGGACTAACAGTGCAATCCATCAACAAACCAAAAGGGCCAAATTTGTAAAACTCAAGGACGATGGATGTTATAAACTTATACACCTTGAGGGGCCTTTCTTGCCATTTCCTAAACTTCAAAATGGAACCCGGGAACACTGTACATCTTCTTCAGTTACCCTGTCTCCACTACCCGCCAAATTCACCCCAACACTGTTCCCCTTTCTTCTCCACTTTGTCTACACACCCCACACCTTATCCCACCAATTACCACCTTGGCAATCCCTTGCGTTTCTATTCGTCAATGATTGAGGACAAAAAGATCAAGGATAGAAATGACATGACATGAACACTACTCAAATTGGATGGCTAGGATTGATTTGTGACCTCTCTCACACAAGAAACACAGGCTTGAGCCCTCTCAGCAAAGAAGCACACCTCCTAGAATCTTCCTTAGTTTAGTATAAATAGGGTTCATTTGTAAGCCATTTGGAAGTGAGTTTTTTTTCTTAAGTTTTTTTTACCTAGTTGTAATTTTTAGCTTATTTTTATTTTAACTTTTTAATATTGTAAGGTTTTCTTTATGAATCAATGAAATTTAAAGTTTTATCTTAAATCCCGTTTTACTCATTTGTGTTTAAAAGCTAAACCAAAAACACAGTATCACAAATAGTTCTTCCTCTCATTCTCCTATCTGTTTTGCGTTCGATCACACAACCCCTCCAAAACCCACAATTGATCTTCAAACTCCATTTAATCTACCCCTTTTCACCTTCTCAACAAATATTATATAACCACCAATCATCCCCAATGATAAAATCAACACTGGCATTATTTAGAAAAACTCATGAAGTGAAGAACTTGAAGTTTTTTAAGTTTTGAGGATTTGATTAGTAGCTACAAGACATGATAAATATGGAGATTAGGGTTGCTTTGTGTAAGGATTGGATGCGCACGCAAAAATCAGGAAAATTTGGAGTTTTAACCCCTTGTTTCTCGCACCCACATACACCCACACACCGTAGTTTGGATGTTTATTATTTTCACCATCAATCCTATCTGGTGTTGTACGCTATCCCTAAATTTCACCTCTCATTTATTTATTTCTTGAGTTATTACTCATAGGTTGATTGGTAATCATTTTCTAAGTAAAAGGCATAGCATTCATTTGGATCTTGAGAATATTAAGTTTTGATCTAAAAAATGATGTAAGTGCATGAGGTATGCTTAGGAATAATTGGTAGCTTTTTATGATGATTGAGATAGGTTTGGAATGATTTAGTAGGTTTTAATATATTTGTTAGGGAATGTTATTGAGACCAGTAGGTGTAGGCTTGTTTTCCTCAAAAATTTGTGGCTTGTGCCTACTCATATTATTGTATATTGGCGGAGTAAGTACATAACACTTAAGGGCATCATGTTGGTGAATTGGATGCTCAACCATCTCCTCCGGCATGAAGGTAGTTATACCTTTTTACTAACGGAAGGAGACGGTCAAAAAACTGGAATCAGTTGTTGTACACAAACGTAGTTTTGCTCGCAGTCTTTGGATATAATTCGCTCGACCGAAGGGAACGATGCGTAGCGCCATAGGGAGAACCTAGCGTAGCAGAGCCAGTCGCGACCAAGTAGATAGCTCTACGTAATTCCTCCCAGTAGGCTAACTTAAAATAGAACTCCTCTCTTTGGAATCACATTAAAAGCTATTATGGATAATTAGTTATGACTAAAACGGCAAATGCCAAATTAACGTTTCAAAAGTCCAAATTGTAGTCGGTTACTAAAATTTGATTTCCCGTTGATTGGTAAAAGTTTAAAAGGTGTGGCTGGACTTTTTGGATAGGTAGAGAGTAGAGCTTTCAAATGGTAAAAACCTCCCACCTGTAGCCTTTGTACATTTTGAGTTATGACTCGATCAAGGCAAGGTATTCTAGAATTTTGGTTTTATTCATAACTTTTGGGTGAAAAAGAGTTTAAAATAGAGTCGATAAGTTGGGTAATGATACATTAATCATGGGTTGAGACTTATTACCTTTGTAATACAGTAGGTAGGGGTCCAAGTGATGAAAGTTAAGTGTTGGTTTAGTTTGTGCGCGACTTGCAAGCCTTTGCACATACCATGATCCGTAACTTTTATAAAAGCAGATTTTTGCAAGATTTCTTGAAGTATGTATGAAAATAATATTTTATTTTATTTTCCTTTCATGTTGAGTTTCATTTTGACATAAACATAGAGTTGTAAACTCCAACATATTTATCATGATAATTACATATATATTTTCATTCATGAGTTGAGTATTTCATGATGGCGTCATAGTAACACACATGTTTTTCCTATTTAGGTCATTGAGTTTGTGGTGCTTCGAGCTTCTTCTCGATTTTCTTCGATCATTTTCATCTCTTTGCTAACGGTGAGTACATAGCCCCCTTTTTCCATTGATACTTGTTTTAAATTGCGGGGTGAGATTACATGATTGGAACACAAGCATTGATTTTTATCAAACTGTATGCTACCTGAAATTATTATTGCCTAAGTCCCTTTCTGCTAGTTGTTTGCCCCGGAAATCATGAACTGTTAAATCACGTTAGTGAGCGCGAATGTTATGGGTGGATCCATCGGGACTGACTATCCCCGTCCGTCATGATTAAGGTTTGAATAGCCTGTGACGCATTTACATTTGAAATACTTGAGGTAGTTGCAGAATACCTTACATTAGGGGCTCATGAGTTAAGGTTTCAGTGTCATGTACTTAGTGCAATAATACTTGATTTTCCCCCCATGAAACTACTATATACTTGTGTTCCTGTTCCTATGATATTTATTTAAACCTATGTTATTCACTCAACTTTTGTTGACGTTTTCTCATGTTTAATCTCAGGTAATAATGCTTAACTTTGAAGGTTGGAAGCTCGATGGATATCAAGCGGATGGGCGTTCTTGTGTTGTTTTAAAAATGGTGCTTGTTGGTCAAGTCATGTGACTTAAAAACTTTGTCGTTGTCAGTCGTGTTTAAACTTATGTCATGTATGGTACTTTAAATTGTGGGCCCGCGTATAACTCTGATATTTTGTCAAGCACCGTAATGTATGACTTTTCATGTTTTGTTGTGACTTGTAATCCTAGAGTCTTGTATGATGACGTGGTACCCCCTTGACCCATGACCCGAATATATTCCGCATTTTGGGGGTCTCACAGATTGGTACCAGAGCCTAGGTTATAGGGAACTAAGGTCGTTTTCAAAACTTAGTCTATAACCAAAAGTTCAAAAGTCTACATTTTATCCCTGTAAGACCAACCTCGGCATCCTCCTCTAAGCTAGCCTCTGATGAATATGAATCTCTGAACCTCTTACGAGGTGGTAAGTGATCAGTCGCGGGGTAGGAGCTAATGATCCCGGTAAACTGGCCATGTGATAATGATACTGAATCAACTGGTGAGATATACATCTCTTACGAGATGGTCCTGCAGAATGTGGAGATGAATGCATGGGTCTCTCATCATGACACCCTGTCCTGATGATGACTCAGATGTAGTCGGGAGATACAAAATTAATAAGTGGAGACAATGCACACCAACGACGAAATGCCTACTACGTCAGCTGGGCTACTCACGCGGAGGGAAACACAATCTTGGTGAAACATATCTAGTCGAAGATCCCGAATGAAGCTGATCTGGCGCGTCGAAAACCTAAAGGAATGAACTGCGCGTAAGAAATCCGAAGATGAAAACTTGAAGAAGATGATATGATGATCTGGAGAGCGATTGGGTGCAAGTCCGCTCGGATTGCTAATTTTGCTGAGCTGGCAAAGGGTCTATATAACTCTCTTCCTTGCAGAGCAACAACTTACGCGGCCCATTGAGATGTGGTGCGGTGAAGTGTCGACCACAAAGGAATATGTGCCTCCCGGGTCGGATAAGAGTCGCTGACACGTCGATGACTCCCAGGCAGGGCTAGTAGAACAGGAGCAATAGGAAACCTCATGTGATGAATGGATGGAACGTGCTGTTACCCTGACTCCTTCCTCCAACGAGCAACGTAGCAAACATAAGGGTCCTGCAATGGTGGTGCCATCAGAAGAAATCAGGAGCCTCAGAAGAATCGATGAATAAGAATGTGAAGATAGCTGGTAGCGGGGAAATGTGCTCTTGGTGAAGTCATCTCATCTGATGATTCAGAATCGGAACCCGTCTAAGGAACAAGCCACACAATCCAGAGTGGGTGAGAGCAACAAGAGTCGTCGTCAACCATAGGTAGCGGCATATAGAAATAACAGGAGCAATGTAAAGTCTCTGGAGGCGAGAACCAGCTGAAGTAGAAGCGATAACAGTAGAGGATATCACCAAAAAAGGAAATAACACGAGAGATGGCGGATGATCCACACTCTCATTCCGAAGAGAATCAGAAGAAATAATGATACAGCTTGAAGCTACCATAATCTGCACAAGCGCGACAAAGTTTATATAAATCTCCTTATATTGAATACCATGCAAGCATAAAGAAATTCTAAAATAAATTGCGAAGGTAAATATGGCCATATGTAATACTCTTATGTATATATAGACGAAAATCTCATAAAATAATAAGTAAAGGCAAGCATAGGATAGACAACAAGAAAGCACAAATAGAGTCACATAAGATCACATACTGTTATAGGCCCACTACCAAGTATAACTAACTGGATTGTCTAAATACCTTGTGCTCTGATTACCAATCTGTGCACACCCCCAACAGGCTCTAATCCGGAATACGTGTCCTGAGTGGCGTGACGGTCATAACAATCTGATCACAAAGCAATAAAGAACGACACTCATCATTGGACGTTTGAAAAGCTATACCTCGTTGCAAGAAATAAACAAGATTAAGTTTACAGCCCATAATAATTAAGTTAAAAGGTACGAAGCAAAACAAAGTTTTGAGATAAAGACACGATTAAATAATAGATACAGGTCTTGATATTGGCGAAGTCACTTAGCACATAGACTCACACATAAGCATCAATAATCAATCCAAGCTAAGCTACGGCTGAGAAAACATGTTTAGGAAAGCGTCCAACATAATTTGGTGAATTTTCATAGAGTTTAAGTTTGTACAAGAGTGGACGCACAAATTTCAAACGTACGTTACTACCTATAACAATATACACACTCATCACAATAAAAGTTATTTATTTGTTGCAACCTAAAATGCTCATGCGCACGAAAGCTAATTTAGTCAACAGGGCATGCTACCTCCGTTGCAAAGTATTCCTGCCAAAGCTGTGCCCCTAAACCAAAGACCACCATAAAGTATAAATTTGACATGACATATATCCGTTTGTTCACATCGACGACAGAACAAGTAATGCATGCTTACCCGGATAGGGATAATTAGACCCCCTAATAGATCCTAACTATTCACTTCGCTGGCTCCCTCAGAACCGGTTCCTGCCGGATCGAAGAAACTAACAGTATCATGATAATTGTGGCAGATAGTCGTAGGTTGTAAGTTACTTAGGCATCACATAAACCACAAGTAAAACTCGCGTAAAACAACTTGTGTCCAATTTAAAAGCAAACATGTTTCACACACCAATAGTGAAAAGCGTTTTGTAAATCACTTAAAATTAATGTGGGGCAAAGAACTCACCTTACAAGGGAAGCGATAACCACAACAAATTTGCTGAAGATATAAGGAGGTCTAAGCCGCTGACCTAGATGTAAGAATGGGTATGACTAGCATTAGTTCCAAGAAACAAGTAAAGTATCCATTTTATCATTTAAACATTTCAAGTGTGGTTTGCGTTTTCAAGTAATAAAAGACTTATTAATTGTTTCTACGCTTGTTAAATCCGCTGATACTTGTAAAAAGTTGACTGTTTTTAGAAACTTTCCTTTTAGGAACTTTTAAGTTTCAAAACGTTAATATCGTCCCGCACTATTTTCTAAAGATTCCATAATTTTACAAATCGCATTAAACAATTCAAAACCGCCAACTCCTTATGTTTAAATCTGCACTAAAATGTCCGTTTAGTACCAGGATATTTTAATAATCCTACTTCTTGTTAAGTTCGGGTCATATTCAAATGTAACCTATTCATAAAAGGACAAAGTCCTAGTGTGTTCTAACTAGTTACATAGCATTTCTATATGTTTTCAGCTTTGCATTAAAACATCCAAAATCGTTCCGAAAGTGCCCGTAACCCTCTTTTATCATTCCAATCACCCAGCATTTATTTATGGAGTTTTTTCTTAAAAAACCTATTTTCCGATTTGTGGTAAAAATGACTCTCGTTATTGACTTTTATGGCTAAGGGTTGCCAACAATATTGTAAAATCTCATTTCGGACAACTTTCGTCGTATTTAGATACTCTGCCGACCCTGATCGGGCTCCGAGACACCACGCAGTTTTGCGCGAGCGCATCAGAGACCATTTCTGTCCAACATCGTAGTCTAGCTCTCTATCATCTTCCTTTCTCTCACACTAGTTCTTCGAGCCCGCAACAAAACGCTTTATCTCCACACGCTCTACTCGATACTGTAGGCAAGTTCAGGATGAAACGGTGCGCATCACTCACGCATGTACTACACTTAAGACTCGCTGATATCTTAACAGTATACGCGAGCGAGAGAACGTCAGAATTCATAAATTATGCTCTCTGATCTTAGTTGCGGAGCGAGCTCTTACATTTACTTCGTTATTATCTAGAGCTGGCTTGGGGCCCTAATGCCACGTACAATTTTCTTACCCAATCCGCCCATACGGTCAACCACCACTCTATAACAGTGCTCTCTAATCGGAAAGGCCATGATACATACTAACTCCGAACTTGATTCTCGCGAGCACAAACAGACAACCACTGGAAACTCGCGCACACTGCAACACTTTTCGACCATCTGATTGACCTAGATCGACGTCTCTAGCATTACACTGATATAATAATTCACACTCACATGAACATGAACTCGACAAGAACCTTATACCTTTACGCGCGGCATCTTCAGTTAGTTTAATCGTATTTGTCTGCATTATCTACTCTCGTATTCACTTACATGGCAGCTCACATCTCCTTATTCTTACTTACAATAACGCCAAAACTTTCTTCACTCATCCTACATACACTGTCTCTAGTCGTCGACATTATACTTCTACTATACTTCATTTAGACACTACTCTCAATTAGAGTTCCTCAAATGTGTGCTAACTCTCATATAATATTCCCGAACACGCACTAACTCACCTCATTATCGCACTTTTATAGAGCCACATAGACTCAGACATGGGTACATTCGCTTGGGGCGCGAGTAACAGTTCTTAGGCTTGTATTACAAATTGTTAATAGGGGTTGGGTAATTAGTATTGGTTTAGGAATATGTAGTGAGGTGGGGATGATGAGAAGATGTATATTCTGAGAGGTGGGTTTGAGGGAGGTCTAGACATTATAGAGACATATTGAGCGAGTACGAGAATTCTGGTAGGAATCTTGTATGATTGGGACTAGGAGTTTAATTCACTTCTGAGTTGTGAGTCTCTTTAAATAGCTTTACATTTTAGCAAGGCATGTCTATGATTCACACAAAGCACAATGTTAAAAGCTATTGTTTAACTACTCTAACATTTTGGTAGAGTGGCACTGAGTCACGACTGATCTGTATCTTCTCGTTGGTGTGGAGATTTATTTTTTGAGAGTTATATTAGTTATGTTGTGTGTGGTTTGTGTGGGGTTAAGGGGTAGAGGGGGGGGGAGTTTACACAAAATTGGGGAGAGTTGTAGTATGATCGGAGGTGAGAGGTGAGGATACGGGTCGACACACAATAGCACAAGTGTATGAGTTCTATGTGGACCTGGGGGGCTATAGATAGAGGGAGATGCACATAGGAGAGTGAAATATTGTTGGGTGGATGTATTTCGACAGGTTGAGAGAAGAGAGTAGGGTGTAGGTAGTTAGGTGGGTAGAGGGTCGTATGATGTTAGGTGTAGGTTAGAGTCAGGCGTGGTGGGTTATGCAGTGAGTGTGCAGCTTCACTATGTAGTTATTTAGCAGGAGTGGATGGATTGGTGGGACTTTGAGAGCATGGTAGATTGTTAAATTTGGGGTTGAATGGTATTGGGTATGAGGAGGGGGACATAGTGTGTGATGAGCGGTTGGGGTATCAGGAGTGGTAAGGGGGGCATATTGGTGTGGCAGAGAGGAGTGGTGTGCGAGGTAAGTTTGGGAGCGAGGTATAGAGATAAAATATGTGGGGGAACGATCGGTGGGAGGGAGACACGTCAGATTTTGGGTTTTTGATTTTTGTTTTGTTTGTGGGGCAGAGGAGAGCATATATCGAAGGAGCGGATGAAACGGGAACACATGGTTGTAATGTCAGTGAGACTCTTTATCAGCACGTGTGAGTATAGAGTAGATATTGTGAGTGTATAGAGTGTGAGGAGGGGTAGATCAGAGGGAGGAGGGGATAGGTAAGTGACGATTGTCGTGAGAGTAGTGTGGAGGGATTTTTTAGTTTGAGTTTGTAGGGATGAATTGTGGTTAGTGTGGGGGAGTGTGGTATTGTGTTTTGTTGACATGTCTGTGGACATTGAGGATGGTACCACAGGGAATGTGTGGAGAGTGTGGTTAGGATGGTGTATGGTCTTGGTGTAGAGTGGACAGGTGGTGATTGACGAAATGTAGTAACTTACACACAACGATATTAGATGATACACCTACACTGGACGGGGGTGGGAGTTGTGGTCTAGGTCTTTTCTTTAGTTGGTATAGTGGAACTTACTTGAGGTGTCAGTTGTATGAGTATTGAGGAGACATTTTGTGTGTAGAGTATTGACGAGGTGTCGCTTATAGAGAGTGTAGGTTGGTTGGAACTATCTTTGGTGGTACTGTGTGTAGACAGTGTTTTGTGACACGGATTATATTCTTGATTTGTTAGTTATGAGAGGTTAGGATTAGAAGGATAGCTGTTTTGTCTTTTGTGTGACTTCTATGGTGGTATAGTATTTGTTCTTAGTGGAGATGAGGTAGGCGGAGTGATTACGAGTCAGGGAGACATATTAACGTACACACTGTGTGTTTGAGAGACGTAGCGCTACTATGGGACGGGAAGATGTGGATGTCAGGGATATAGAGTTTTGGACAAGAGGTGGATAGCAGAATGTTTTATACGGTGTATGAGATGGCATGAGATTATAGGGAGACATCGTTGTTTTTTAAGGAGCATTGATCACAGGAGGAATGTTGGGTATGCAAGGGAATAACAGTTTTTCTGGGGGGACGTCATTATAGCATATACAGTGGCGTTGTGTTGCATGTTAGATGATGTTGAGAGCTTTGTGTTGTTTGTGTAGGCAGCTAGCTTAGGAGTTGGAGTGGAGTGTTCTCGGATTGAGGGAAGGGGGGGGATTAGGAGAAGTGAGATGTGAGTGGGGGATCACTTGACAGGAGACACATGTGGGGGTTGGGACACTGTGTCTGGGGGTGTGATAACAGGGTGGCAACAGGACCGTGGTAGTAAATCAGGTGGCACAGATGTGTGGAAACGTTTAGGTCTTATATTTTATCTCTCTATATGTTATATATTTCTGTATAATGTTATATGTGTGAGGGTCTATCTCCTCTCTCTATGTTTGGGTAGGGTGGTACGTGTATGTCAATACTGGATTGTGGGAGTAGGAGACTTAGGATATACTCATGAGATAAGTTAATAAATAGAGGGTGCGAGAGATAGAGGACTAAGTGATTTAGTGTGGGGGGGGTGGTGGTGCATGTGAGCTGATTGTATGAATGTGGATTGGTGAGTCGAGCGTGGGAGGTTTGGGGCCGGGATGAGTCTGTCTAGTGTGTTTAGTTCACTGTCAGTGATGGTATGTTCATGGGTGATTGATTCCTTATGTCTTTGGAGAGTTTGTAAGAGATATGATTAGTGTTAGATGGACGCATTAGGTTTTGTGCAAATAGGAGATAATTAGGACGGGGACACTAAGTTGTGTTTTGTTGTGGAGGGTGGTTTGCACACATAATAGACATGTTCGATGGTACATTTCCGTGAGGATGTGACGATCAGTGTTATGGGTACAGTGGATGGTTAGGGATAGTGTGGACAGAGTTTGTATAGTGAGATCTGGGGGGGGGGTTCTTGTATGGTTTACATGTGGGATGAGATGGTGTGTCTCAGTACTATTGACAACTTGGGGGTGGGAATGGGTGTGATGACAGTTTGGAAGAGAGATGGAGGTGGGTCACATGTGTGTGGCAGGAGCGTGTGTGGCTGTGTGAGTGGTGTGTAGAACTCAGGTATTGGATTGATTTGCATTGAGTGGTGGGGGGTGTGAATTGAGATTAGTTAGTGGATTTTGTGGTGTGTGGGTGTGTTTATTTGGGGTATTTGAGGGGGGGGGGGGTTTGAGTGTGGTGGGAGGTACAGCTAGAGCGCAATGAGTATGGCATGTATGAGTAGGGATTTTGTGGTGGTGGTGGGGTGTAGGAGGTGGGTTGGATGGAGCGAGGGAGAGTAGGGTATACAGTCTTATTGGGTGTTGGAAGGTACGAGTATAGATTGATAGTTGTTCGTGAGTGAGTGGCATGGGGGTAGGGTGTAGGGATTGTTGACTCTGAAGATAGATATTGAGCATCAGATGTGGTAGAATGCTTTGATGGTTATGGAACAACAGCTTTTTGCTGTATATTTAGTTGTACTATGACAAGGAGGCACGACACAGGTGTGAGGATACTGAGTGCGCACGGGGATGGTTAAGGAGGTGTGACGAGTAGGTTATGGTTAGGCAGTTATGGTGAGTCATGGTATGGGAGCTATTGATATATATATGAGAGAACGATAGTAGGGGAGACATTTTATGTAATTGTTTGATATTGGGATCGTACACACATGTGTGTCAGTGTTGGGGGGGTGAGTTCCGTATGAGGATGAGTTTGAGTGGAGGATTTTTACATTATACTGTGGGAGATACAGTTTAAATTGAGTTGTCTGATCAGGACGTGGTAGTATTGTTCTCATATAGGTGGACAGCAGAGGGTAGACAACAGTAGTCCTGGTAGTTTCCTTGAGACATCAGACTATTTATGTATTTCTATATCTATATATCTCACAGAGATTTTGTAACTGGAGTGATATTGTGCGATGATTTAACATGATGGGTGGCTAGACACATGTAGATAGTGTCTTGCAATAGAGTTCGATAGTTATAAGTGTCACAGACTTGTTTTACATTGTGTGACACACAGTGGGAGGGTGTATGATCAAGATGTTGCATTAAGTTAGCACGCAGGGTGAGTGGCGTAAGTAACACACACGCACAACTCTATATGGTACTTTAACACTGGATTTGTACTTTGTATCGGAACAGGGATTGGTAGACATGAGGAGCGATCTGATACTCGAGGAGATGACACACACAAGTGATGTAGGTTTTGTGGATTAGTTATACATGAGGGTACGTCACGCTGGGAGAGATCATCGGGTTATGAGTGGGTGGTAGGAGAGGAGATTGGAGGTGCATGTTCTGATTCTGATTGTTGTATTAGACAGTTGAGCTGGGCGATATGACATTATGTAATCATACGGGGTGACTTAGTTCACGGCGATACAGTGTGAGAGGAAGTGTGCAGAGAGGTGGTGTATTTGTGGAGAGTCTCGGACTGGTCTGATTTTGGGACTGGTGGTGATGGAGACATGATGTGTGGACATTTGGTAGGAGCATTTGGTAATAGGTGACAGTATTGTGAGACACATGTGAGCAAAGAGTAGACTGGTGATCTGTTGTAGTACATTGTTTTGTTCAGTATAATTCTCATTGATGTCTAGAACACAAATTACGCGGCGGGATGAGGGTGGGAATATATTATAGGGGCATGACACACTTATAAATTATTGGTTTTGGTTGTTTTGATATTTTTGTGTACACACAACTCAGCGGTATTAGATATTTGGTTTGTAGACAATTAATATTGAATAAGATTTGGAATTGTTTATTTGTTTTTTTTAATGTTTCACTTTTATAATTTAGCGTTTTAGGATTTTTCGTTAAAAATGTTTTACACTTGTGTTTTCTGGACGTGTGAGAGATATGTCTCATGTCTAGTGCGACTGTGAGTATTGGAGGGGAGGTTAGAATAGTGGGTACACAGGAGTGGGGCGAGTAGGGTGAGACTGTGGACACTTAGGACTCGGTCTCACACTTGTGTCTGTTAAGAGGGGCGTCGTAAAGGGAGTATTTAGGGTAGTTATGTTTTTTATGGGTGTTTGGTTGATGGTAGTGGTGATGTGTATTATTAATTTTAAGATAATTATAAGTAGATGAGTTGGATAGTTTGCGTGTGAGACGGTGAGAATAAGTGCTGACTCTCGGCAGGAGATAGGTTGTGTAGGTTTGCAGTACATTAGACTTGAGGGTTAGGAGGAAATGGAGATGGGGTAGGGTTGCGATGGTGCTAGAGTTGGATCTGGAGGAAGGAGTTCAGCGGGAGGGGTGAGGGGTAGTCTGTAGGGGGCTTCAGCGGGTACACACACAGAATGATGGTGAATGGGGTCTGATTAGTATCAGACACAGGGGGTATTGAGATTAGGGGGTGTACAGTGATGATACACAGCGACGGGTTATTGACAGAGATGGTATGATTAACATGTGTGTGGGGATTAGACATGCTGGTCGAGCAGTAGACATGTTGTGTGGTTGTACTGAGTTGTGCATAGTAATTAGATGGAGAGGCTGAGGATATGGCGGGTGTCATGCACATTAGGTTGGATCTCATGGGATTTTTTGTGGTGGGGGGGGGTGGTAGGGGGGAGGGGGTGTGGGAGGGGGGGGGGGTGAGTGGTGACGGGGAGGGTGTGGTGTAGGAGGGTGGGAGGTGGAGGAGGAGGGGGGTGTCACAGGTGGTGGTATTTATACTTGGGGTAGTTTGTAGATAGTCTTGATTGGGGCTATAGGGGGGAGGGATTGTCTCTTCTCTTATTGGAGGTGTTGTTTTTGCGATTTTTGTTGTGATGTTATATCTAGTAGGTGTGTGAGGTGCTCGTGAGGTGAGAGTAACTTATTATATGGTAGACTGCATATTGATATGATTACGATTAGGTGGTGGTGGTTTGAGTGTGTGTTTTTATGTGTTGGCGGGTCTGAGGTTCGGGCGGTGTGGAATGTATGGTGGTGGGGGTGTGTGTGACGTGGGCGGTGGGGGGGGTGTAATGTTCTTTCTCAGTATTTAATTATTCTAGTGATCTAGATGAGGACGGGGTTTCTTATTTATCTACTATATCTAGAATATAGGGGGGATAGATTAAGGAGTAGCAGAGTGTGATATTAACTGACATTCAGTGTGATTGGATTGACACTGGAGGGAGTCAGTTGCATGTTTAGTGTCAGTGACTGGTCTTGGATTTGTTAGTTGGTAGTATATTATTATTAGGGAGAGATGCACACTATGTGTTGGGTGTGTAGAGACGTAACACATTGGCACTAGAGTACATGAGGTTTGGCACGACACATAGGTAATGTGGGAGAGTTTATTGGAGTTGTGGTTGAGATTTGTGAGGGATTATGTGGAGAGTGTAGGGGTGATATTGGTGTTGGAGTGGTTTGGAAGTTTTGAGAGGAATGGGTTGAGGGAGATGAATTTCGATTAATTGGATGAATGTGATTTGGGGTGTGTTTAGGTTGGTGGGGTTGGATGTCTTGTATAGTGGGTGGATTGAGTTGAGGTGTGGTTAGGTGTGTGGAGGGTGTGGTATGTGGTGTTGATGTGGTTTGTGTGTTATGATGTGGGTTATTTGGTGTGTATGGTGTTTTAGGGTGTTTTGGTTGTGATTTTGTTGGTTTATATGGGATTTTTGTTTTTATGATTGGTATTGTAGTTTTTTTGGTTTGGTATGGTTGGTTTATTGTTGAGTTTAATGGGGTTTTTTTATTTGAGTTTTTTGTTTTTGTTTTTGAGGTTTTTTTTTTTTTGGTTTGTGGTGAGAAGGGGTGGGTTTTTTGGAGGTGAAAGTTTTGGGTGATTTTTGAAGGGGAAGGGTGGGGGATGTGGATGTAAGGTGGGATTGGATTAATTAGGGGTGATGGTGGTAGGGAGTAGGATAGTGCGATGAAGTGGGGAGTGTGATTGGTAGGGTTGAGTGTGAATAGAGGGTTTTGGGGATTTTGTGTAAAGTGGTGTAGGTTGATGGGTTTTTAGTTGTGTGTAGTTAAGGTTTTTAGGTGGGAAGGAAAGGGGTAGGGGAGGGGACGGGGAGTGGTGTTGTAAGGTATAATGCTCTGCTGCTAGTGGGTGTGGTCGTGTTGTATGGGAAAGGTTTTTTGTTTTGGATATGTGTGGTGTGTGGGATAGGTTTTTGGGTTTTGGTTTTTTTTTGGGTTTTCTCTATAAGGTTAGATTTGGTGTTTGGTGTCTCTTGTGGGTTAGGGTGAGCGTGGTAGGGGGGGGTTGGTGGGTTTTAATGGTGGGTTGTGGGGTGTGGTGGTGGGAGGGGGGGGGGTGGAGAGATGGTGGTTATTGGTGGGAGGTGGGGGTAGAAGTGGTGTGATATAGGGGGGGGAGAGGGGATTGATTAAGAGATTGGCGCGTGAGGAATGGGGTATGGTGGTGTAAGGGGGTATGGTTATTTGATTGTTAAGTAAGTATATATTTTTATTATTTTTTATATTTGTATTATTAGTTTGTGAGATTTGGTTGATGTTTGGAAGGTGGGGTGGTTATGTTTTTTGTTTGGGGTGGTAGCATATGTATTTTGGAAAATTTAGTTGGTGGGAGTGAAGAGTGCGATTGTGGTGTGAGATTTTTAATTGTTTAATAATTTTTTAGTAAAATTTAGTTTTATTTGTTCTTTGGTGAGTTTGTCGGTGGTGTTTGTGGTTGTTGAGTATTGAATGTATTTTTATAAGAGTTGGTGAAAGATTGGATTTAGGATGGACAATTGATTGGGGGGGTAATTGGTGTGTTTGGGGTAGGGATTTGAATGTTTATTTGTGGGTGATTGTAGTATTTGTGGAAGTGTAGTTCAGTTTTTTGATAATTTTTGGTGTATTGATGAGTATAGAGAGTCAGAGGGATAGTGGAATTTTAGGTTTTGGGTTTGATGATGGTTTTTGATGTTTGTTAGTTGTATTCAGAGTGGTGAGGGAATCTTGGGGGTTAGGGGATATAAAGTATTTGTGGTTTTATTTGGGTTTGTGAGTGTTGGTTTTGATTAGTGGGTTATTAGTGGGTCTCTTGTAGTGGGAGGTATGGGGGGAATGAAAGGGTACAATTTTTGTGGTAAGTTGTTGTTGTTGAGAGTTTTTTGGTTTTTTTTTTGGTTGGAGTGTTATAAATTGTTGAGTAGTGAGGATAGATAGGTAAATTAAGGAGGATTTGGGGGTAATATAGGGGGGGGTATAATATGTTAAGTTGTGAGTGAGGAGTAGGTAGAGGGAAGGGTATTTAGAGAGTGGGGGTGAAGTTGTGTATGTGAAGGGTTTGTGTTGTGATTTGGGGGGATTTTGATGTGGTTTGGGTTATTTTTTTGAGTGGGTAGGAGAGAGGGTTTAGGTGTGGTTTATGGGTATATTGGGGTTAAGAGTAGGGAGTTCTATCTATTGATTATAGGGGGGGGTGAAGGATTATGCGTGATATTTAGTGGTGATGAATGAGGGTGGGGGGTGAGTAGTGGGAGGAGGGTGGTTGTAGTAGTTATGAGGGGGGGGTAGGTTGTGTGGGTGTTTTATGGGTGGTGAAATATGGGTGTGAGGTGGGGTGGGGGGGTGAGTGGGGTGATGATGGGGGTGTGTTTTGTGTGTGGTTTAGTAGGGGGGTTTGGTGGATGGTTTTGGGGTTATTGTATTTGGGGGGAGTTTTGAGTTGTTTTGGGGGGTTTTGTTGGGGTTGAGATTTTATGATATTTGTGTTGAGGGTGTGAGGTGGGGTGTTTTTGGGAATAAATGGTTTGTATGAATAGATAGATGTAGAGACAATTATTTGAAGGGGGAGTGTTGAAGTAGATGTAGGTTATAGGGATGGGGTATGGAGGATAGTTGGGAATAGTTATAGTGAAGTTTGGTTGTGTTAGTTTGAATTGAGATTATGAGAGTGGAGGGATTTTGGGGTAGAGGTGGAGTAAATTATGTTTGGATTTTGGGGGGGGGGGGTATTTTATAGGTGGGGTGGGTGGGGGGTGTTTGGGGGTTTGGGGGGGAGTGTTTTATGGTGATGTGGTTATTAGATATTATGTTGATTTGCGTGTTGAAGGATCTGAGTTTAAATTTGGAAATCAATGTTTTAAAAAGGGTCATATGATGTAAATACCCTAAGTTATTGGTTTTGGTTGAGGTTTTTTTTAGGTGATTTTTGTGTTGTGTTTACATTATGTTTTAAATTTATTTGGAGATAATGTATTGGTATAGTGGGAAAGGTATTTGTAGTTTATTGGAGTATTTTTGGGGGTGTGGTTTAGAATCTCATGTTTTGATATCGTGATTTATGTAGTTGGGTTATGGAGGTTGTAATGGGTAGTAAGATGTATGAGTATTGTTGTTTTGGTACTGGCTTATGTGGTTTGTGAGTGTTTGGTGTTGATGGTGAAGAAATGCTGTTGCGAGGGGTTTCTGGGATTCAGCTTGCGTGTTTCATATGGTTACATATCAAAGGGTTGGAAGGTTGTCTTTGGGAGGTTTGCACGTGGGGATTATGCTTTGGTGTTTTTTTTTTTCTGGTTTTGGTGGAGACTATTCAAATTACATGTTGAAAATTGTATGATTTAGATTGGAGTATAATTTATAATTTGTTTTTGAAAGGTTTTTATAACTTTTCGGTGAATTTTGGAAAGACTGGATATGGTGAATGGTCCCGATTATTTGCCCGAGTTCTTATTTAATTATAGAGTTTTTGTAATGGACTTGATCACTCGACGTTGTTACGCGGTTTTTTGATCTTGAGTCAGGATCCTTTTGTTTTCTCTTTATAGATCAAAGAGTTCTCATAGAATGGATCACGAAGTTCATTTTATTCATGGAGTTGAACTTTACGGTGAATCACCAGCGGTCTCAAGGTCCAAAGTTTGCATGCTTCAAGCCCAGTAGCTTTGTGCTCGAGCTCGATCGGTAGATGACATGCCTTTCCGTATACGAGCTTATATGGGGTGCACCCGATGGGTGTTTTGTAAACTGTACGGAAGGCCCAAAGTGCATCATCTAGTTTGTCCAACTAAGAGGCATGATTTTCGCCTACGGTCCTTTCAAGAATTCGTTTCAAGCCACGATTGGATACCTCAACTTGCCTACTTGTTTGTGGGTGATACGCGGTGAAGGACGTGAGTAAATCCATATTTAACATGACCCTTTTGGCAAACTGGTCATTGCAAAAATGGGTTCCGCGATCACTTAGATAGCTCGAAGGCACCGAATCGGCGAAGAGAGAATTAATAAATTGGGCAAACAACTCGGGCGCATGTTTGTTGGTGGGGAGCGCTTTTGCGCTTTACCCCATTTATGAGAGAGACAAATATAGTCAATCCACCTACTGAGATTATATATTTTGTTCCCTCATGAATAATACACGGAACATGGCTCTCATTATGAATTATCTAGTCTTCCCACACAGGCAAAAGAATTTTGGCAACACTTGGATGGAATTTTGAGGTATTTCATCACGCTGTGAAATTTTTCCTTAACGCTAAAAATTATCACATCGGGTGACCAAGTCATGGGCATCTTTGTAAATCGTGGGCCAATAAAATCCTGAGTCAAAAACCTTTTTGGCGGTGTAGTTGCCACCGTAATGTCCCCTGGTGGGTCCACTATGGCAAGCTGTGAGGATGTCAATAGCTTCTTGGCCTGCAACACACCGCCGAATCATTTGATCCGCACATATTTTGAACAAGAAGGGGTCATCCCAAAATTAATGTTTAACATCCCTGAAAAATTTGTTCTTTTGTTGAGACGACATCTATTCTCACGGAATGAAAGCCCCGCTGGTAATTTTGCATAATCGGGCAACCAGCAAGGTACTCGTGTCACTACAAAGTCGCCCATTAATTAAATGTCATCAGGGAATTTTTTTCATTCACCTCCTTTGGGTCGAGAACATTTTCATACGGATTTTCTAATCGAGAAAGATGATCGGCCGCGAGATTCTCGGCTCCTTTTGTGTCAATTACATTGAAATCGAACTCTTGAAGGAGGAGAACCCACCGGAGCACTCTTGCCTTGGAATCTTTTTTAGCAAAAGATATTTTAGGGCATAGTGATCCGTATACACTTCGTAATTGTTCAAGATTATGAAAGAACCTGAATTTTCGAAAGTCATTGACAGCCATGCAAACATTTCTTTCTCCGTCGTGGTGTAATGCGATTCTGCCTCGTTCATTGTTTTACTAGCATAGTGTATAGGCCTAAAGTGTTTTTCATGACGTTGCCCCAAGATTGCACCTATCGCAAAGTCGCTTGCATCGCATATAAGCTCAAAGGGCAGGTCCTAGTCTGGAGCAATCAAGATTGGAACTTCAGTAAGTTTTTTCTTTATTGTTTGAAAAGCTTGAATACAATCATCGAAGAAAATGAACGGAGTATTCTTCTCAAGAAGATGAGTCATCGGTCGGGAAATTTTGGAAAAATCCTTAATGAACCGTCGGTAGAAACCGGCATGACCGAGAAAACTCCGAACACCCTTAACGGTGGTGGGATGAGGTAACTTAGCAATCACATCGATTTTGGCTTTATCAACCTCAATCCCTTTTTTGGAAATCTTAGGGCCAAGGACACACACACACACACACACTTTAGCCTAAAATGACTTTTTCCCAATTTAGACAAAGATTGGTGTCTTCGCACCTTTGAAGCATCTTGTCTACACGAGAGAGGCAATTTTCGAATGAATTCCCAAAGACCGAAAAGTCGTCCATGAAGACTTCCATCATTTTTTCAATCATATCATGAAAGATAGCCATCATACACCTTTGGAACGTGCCCGGTGCATTGCATAAGCCAAAAGGCATGCGACGGTAGGCGAACGTTCTGTAAGGACACGTGAATGTTGTTTTTTATATCATGAGGGTCGATGGGAATTTGAAAGCAACCCGAGAAACCATCGAGAAAACAATAGTACTCGTTTCCCGCTAATCTCTCAAGCATTTGATCCATAAACGGTAGTGGAAAAATGGTCCCTTACGAGGTGGCTTCAATTTTAACTTTGCGGTAGTCAATTGCATACACGGTCATCCCGTAACTAGTCAAGTCGGAATAATTCATTTCACATTTCAACAACGTAAAACCACCCTTTTTCGTACGCAATGTACGGCCTGTAACCCAGGACTATCCGAGATTGGGTAAATTAATCCAGCGTCAAGAAGTTTTTCAACCTCCTTTTTGATGACATCATGGATTTTTGGATTCACTCGTCTTTGGTGTTGAACCGCCGGTTTGTAGTCCTCTTCCATAAGAATCTTGTGAGTATAAAATTCTAGGTTAATACCCTTGATGTCGGAGAGTTTCCAAGCGATGGCTCGCTTGTGTGACTTCAAAACCTTTATGAGAGCGGATTTTTCCTCGACACTCAAGTCTTTAGCAATTATGATGGGTAACTTATTGTTACCTTCCAAAAATTCGTATTCGAGATGAGGAGGTAAGTCCTTGAGTTCGACCTCGGGAGGTTCATCAATTGAAGATTTATCCGTTTTAGCTTCACAAATTTTAAGTTCTTTTCGAATTTTAGAAAAATAGTTTCCTTGGTTGGGAGGGGGTGATGGATCATCATTTGAGAAAATGAATCAAAAGTAGAATATCCCCTCTGGGTCACATAGTAAGAGTCATCAACTTCTGGTGAAGTTGGATCACTTCAAGAGCTAGGAAAGCATCTACTTCCTCAAGAAGAAAATCACTATCCCCGAAAGGAGTGAGAGTCAGAGAAGAGGTAGAAACGACGGGTTATAGTAAGGAGTGGGGATTGCCCACTGTCGATCACAATCGGGGGAAAACCTCGAACTTCTGAGATTACCCTCACAAACCATTTCAGTAACGTCGATCGGTTCGCCGTTAATATCATCGCAATTAGAGTATATCTCGAAGTTTAGTCAAGATTGAAAGTTATGGCTTCTTTTCCAACACGAAGACACCACACACTCCCTTCGAAACATAATCAAAGCACGTCCGGTCTTTAAAAAGGATCTCTCGAGAATTAGGGGAACTCGGGGATCGGCATCAAAGTCTACGACTACAAAGTCGACCGGGAATTTAAACTTTCCTACTTTTAAGTAGACATCTTCGGCGATACCGATCGGTTTAGTAATCGAACGATCCACAAGTTCAAGAGTCATACAAGTAGGAGTGAGCTCAGGAAGAGAAAGCTTTTTCCACACGGATAATGGCATGAGATTTATGCTAGCGCCAAGATCGACCAAGGCTAAGCACTCATCCATTCCGGGAAAATCACATGGTATGAGAAATTTGCCGGGGTCTCCAAGTTTTTCGGGTAACTTGTTTAGGATAACCGCTGAACAATGTTCATTCAAATGAGTTCTAGCCATTTCACTTAATTTTTCTTTGTTTCTGATTAAGGCTTTAAGAGTCGAGGCAAATTTTGGCATAAGAATCAAAGCATCCGCTAAACTAATTTCGAAACTCATATCTTGAATGATTTTGTAGAATTTCTCAACTTGGTCGTTAGCTTTTTCACGTCGCTTTTCATCATTACGTCTCGAAGGATATGGAATTGATGGTTTCAAGTTAGGCATCAGAGCACTAACGGGATCAACAACGGGTTTAGAATTCGGTACTTGGGATTGAACGTGGACAACAGGAGGTTGGACGTCTTTGGTACTTCCGTTATTAGTAGGAAGCACCGTGTCCTTTGTCACCTCGGTTTCACGTTCCACTACTTTTAGGAGTGATGAAGAAGTAGTAAGGAACTCGTGGGTCCATGATAATCACACACCACTTCGGGTGGTAATTCCTTTCAATTTTACCTTCGGGTTAGTAATGGTATTACTAGGGAGTGTCCCTGAACCTGAAGTAGAAGCGGTATTGGAATTCACAAACTTGGAAAGCATGTCCGTTAAATTAGCCATTTGATTTTGAAAATTTTGGTTTTGGTCGTGCCATGTTCCACATCACTGAATCATAGCTTTGACGTAGCTTTCAAAATCGTTTCTTTGTCACACCTGTGTTTGCGGAGCCTAGAGCTTGGTAAGGTGAGCTTGGTGAACTCGGGGGTAAATGAAATTTATGCATGCTTTTATGTAATTTTCTTGCATTAGGGGTATTTTGGTAATTTTACACTTGTTGAGATTTTTGGTTTTGCAGTTTTGGTTATTTCCTTGGTTGTTTTGATTGTTTTGAACGGGAGGAAAACCGGGAGGTCAAATTTGATTAGCAATTGGGGCTCGGTAACTGGAATTTCCTTTATTGAAATTAGCTGTTGTTGCTTGGTTAACAAATTCTTGAATATTGTCACGATAAACGTTGCCATCGGTGGCAGGACAATTTCGGTAAGAATGAGTACCACCACAAGTAACACAACTTTCCTCGACCGCTTTGACGGGAGTGAGAGCTTGGGTTTGGTTTTTCTTTTCGAGAAGTAAAGCTTTCACCATATCTTTAAGTTCAGCAACATCGGGAGAAATACCGGGGGTAGAACTGCTCGAACTCACTTTTGCAACAACCAATTTGTTACGTGAATTACGAACTTTGGATTTGCTTTTAATGATTCTTAGGCAATCACGAGGCATTTTATCCAAAAAGTTACTACCCGCGGCGGAATTCAATGAATCTTGATCATTAGAGTTCAAAGCATTATAGAAAGTATCGAGTTGATGTAACTCCGAAAATCCATGATGTGGGCATGCTCGAAGAAGATCATTGAATCGGTCCCATGCCTCGTAGAAAGTTTCATCAAATCTTTGTTGAAATCTCGTGATTTCATTTCGAAGATTTGTTGTTTTGGAAGGAGGAAAGAATTTGTTGATAAATTTTGAAACAAGATCATCCCATGTTAGAATCGATCGAGGGGGTTCTTTTTCAAGCCAAATCCGGGCTGCACCCTCGAGAGAAAATGGGAAAAGCATAAGCTTTACCGACGTACTCGGGACGTTCGGGAACTTCATCGTAGAAGTGATCTTGTTGAAATAACGGATGTGAGCATGAGGGTCTTCCTTGTCATGTCCGAAGAATTGTTTGTTTTGAACGAGGGTAAGCAAACCGTGCTTAAGCTCAAAGTTGTCCGCGGTAATTTCGGGCACAACGATGGCATCCTCGTAACCCACGGTGGGTGCTTCGAGTAATTGAGCCATAGTACGAGTATCATCCATCGTAACTACGGGAATAGGTTCACAAAGATTGAATGGTTCAACAAAAGTCGGATTGACTTGTTGTTGTTGACGGTTAGAATTACGAGATTGAGAACGAGTGCGCATGCACTAAAATGTAAAAAGAAAATTTATACTAATTTTTTTTAGTTTTTTTTGTGTTTTAACAATGAATTTTAAATACGGACAATGAGATAAGACACTTAAACCTAATAATCAACTTGCTTCTCGGTAACTCTTTAAAAGAATTAACTTTTAAAGGTGAGCCGTACATCGCAAGAGACACAAAAGGTAAGTTTTTGATCTTTGGTTCAGGAATTTATTGATGTATAATACTTCAATTGAAAGTATTATTTGTTGGTGTTCTTTTACCAACTTGGTGAATTTATTTTATTTTTTTTCTTTTTATGGAAAACGTTTTTATGTTTTTGGTTTTTTTTTTTAGATTTTTGGTTTTATATTTTAATTATACTAATAAAAGAAAATGAAAAATATTTTTGTATTTTTTATATGAAAATAAACAAAATAACTTCTCTTGGAAGGATCTTCAAACAAAAATTTTCAAACGGCTTCAACAATCGTAGACAATCCTCCCCGGCAGCGGCGCCAAAAACTTGATCACTTCTGACTACACTCTTTAATATATAGTAAATATATATAAAATATACTTATAAATATATAAAAAGAAGGGTAGGAATCAAAAGATCTCAGTTATAGTAATCCGGAAGTATGATTCCCGGGTCGTTATCCCCGATGAGGAAAGCAATTGAAAGTCGAGAGTCGTTTTGAGAATCGATGTTTGAATGGGATAAGATTGATATTGTTTTTCTAAAACTACAAGAAAAATAAGGCAAAAACTTAAAAATACTTAAGGAAAAACAAATTTTAGCTAAAAACGTAAAACGGAAACCCTAAACTGTGACTAAAAACCCTAAATTTCCAAAAATAAACTTAAAATGAATTTTTCACTTTTAATAGACTCTAATTAACTAAAAAGTAAGATTAAAGAAAACTAGAATGAAAACGGAGTTGATTTGAGCTTAAAAACACGAAAAACGTGAACGGGAATGAATCCCGTTCTTTAAAAAGTGAAATTTTGCAAATTAAACCCTACGGAAGCAAAACTATTTTTCCTAGGAACTATATGATAAAAGAAAATTTTCTAAAAAAGAATTATATTTTTTTGACTTTTTTATAATTTTTTATGAATTAAAAACGATTTTAAAGAAAATTAAATATAAAAAATACTAAACGTTTTATAAAAATTCTGAAAAAATTATAAAAAATAGCTTGAACGATAAGGAATCTAAGAAAAATAAGCTGGGAAACACAGCTTATCGAATAAGCTGTGTAATAAGCAAAGACAACTTATTAAACCTAAAGAGCTAAAATGCATATAAAGAATTAAATGTGCAAAGATTAAATGAAAAAGTCCCCAGGGCGCGTTGGTTGAGTGTGTTGAGTGTTGTGTTATAAAAGGTGAGGATGTTGAGGTCGGGGGTTCGAGCCTTGCTCACCCCCGACTTCCATCTTCCCTTTTTTTTATTTTTAGAAAAACTTAAAAAAAACAAAGTTGTAGATAAGTTGAGAATAAGCTACTTTAATACAAACAACTATTTTTGAAAAGCACTAAATAAGCTGAAAAACAGCTTAAAACTTGACAGATTAGACTTAACTATATTTTTAAGCTTTTGACTAAACTTAATAAGGTATAAACTAGAATAAGCTAGAATAAGGACTGAATAAGCTATTAAAAGACTAACACTATTCTAATAAGTTGAACTTAACCAGAAAGAAGCAAGCAATAAGCTAGAAAACCTAATAAACTCTAAAGCTAAAACTAAAAAAAAATCAAACAGGCAAAAAGGCAACTTTGGGCTTATTTTTCTATAAGCTAAAAGACACTTATGATGAATTGACTTATACTACCCTAAACTATGACCTATAAGCTACATAAAACTACTTTTAAAAAGCATTTTGAAAATAAATTTCTTAATGAAATAGCTCAATGAAAATTGCTAAAGGACTCAGTAGGAGCTGAGTGAATAGTATTTGGTCTTTGAAAAAAAATGCTGATTTTTAAAACTAAGAACGGATAAGTAAAAGAACTTTCAAAAACAGAAAAAGCTAAAACAGATTGAAAGTTACCTTAAATTTACTTGCATACTAAAAATCAAAACCTAACATCTAATTTTACCCTCTCATTTTTTTTAAGATTGAAAGTGGTATTAAGGACTTAAATGCTGCTGATGCAGTTTGCAATGAAATGACCCAAATCTTAAAGCCAACAAGTGCAGGCTACAAAACTTGTTCCTAACATCAAAAATACACTTAGCTAAGAGCAAATAACAACTAGAAGTAACTTGAGCTTCAAAAACCTAATATACCAAACTTAATGCTAACAGATGCTAAAATCCTTCTTATAAAGTTGATGAAAAACCTGTAATTTGAACACAAAACTCTAATCCATTGACTCATAAACCCACAATTGAAATTGAAATCCAATTCCTTAAGGTCCCAAAAGCATGGCAAGCACTAACTCTAGTTAGTGCTGCCTTGTCCCAAACACTCCTTAAGGTAGCTCAAGTTCATTTTTAGCTTATGAATTTGAATTAGAAGACACAAGTTGCAAATACCAGTTGACAATAAGCTATAAACAGAACTAATAAGTAGATTCAAACAGAAAATAAGCCAGAACAATAAGCTATTTAAACTATGCTAATCTTTTTGGTTTTTAAGACAGTTTTATGAAAATAACAAGCAAACTTATGACAATGAAATTTAAACTACTAAATTAACTAAACAAAGCAATAAACAGCAATTATAAGTAAATCTAAGCTACTAAAAGCAGTAATAAGTAAACAATAAGCTAGATAAGCTGAAATTAAGCTAGAATGCAAAGTAAAACTTCAAAAGGTAAATTGGAAAAACTTACAAGAGTCTTAGCTTAACAAAGGCTTAATAAGCTCGTGGAGCTACTCTACAAGCTCTAGCTTATCCAAAGGATAAGCTAGTAAAGTCCTATGAACTCTTCCATTGCTAGTTCATCATCCAAAAAGCTTAAACCCGTATAGATCATTATATTGAACTGGTTATTTAAGATTTAAGTATGATTAAGTGAATTAATGAGCTCCAAACTAGCTTAGAGACTAATTGAGCTTATCAAGAGCTTATAACTAGCTTATGGAACAGTAACAGATTATTAATCATTGTTTTGTATAAAAGTGAGCTTGAGAAAAGAAAGATTATAGTAGGAAAAACTTGATTTCTATTAATGAAAGAGATGATTACAATACTGGAAATTGAAATTACATTAAGAGAACAATAAGCTAAAACGGTTTGAAAGGAAAATACATAAGCTGAAAAAAAAATCTCCCTTTGCGCTTTGTGTGAAGAGGCCTATATTTATAAGCTTGAGAAGAATGATCTAGGCTCTCTTTACACGCTCCCTCCCTTGAATTCTATGCCCAATCCATTGGATCCATCATATGACCGACTGGATGATATAATGATGAAACACGGATTGCCAACTGTGCATTCCGTGTGTCAGACCCATTTTATGTGCTTCTTTTTGGCACTAGAATTAAGTGCAAACCTCAATCATTGGAGTGTTTCATTATTGCCCGTAGTGTCCCCTTCCCTTGTGGTGCTAAAGTCTCATAGAGCACTCAACTGACTTATACTCTGCCACAATCGTAACCTTGTTTAACTTGAATAGATGAGGAGTCCATGTCCTTAAGTTTTGGATTTTAACCACATGAGTGATTTGAACGGGTATAATGATTGAAGAAGACATATGAACAGAGTAAAAAAGGTGATCCACACCGAACCCATTTTAACTTTTAAATCTTTAATATACACCACTGGGTTTTTGACTTGGTTTTTTTATAAAAAGAAATGGCCTGGTGCATTTGAGCTTGGTTATAAAATGAGTAAATGGGTTATATGGTTTTTATTATAAAGAAATCACGACCGTTACACTTAATTATAAAAGAGATAAACGGTGTTAGGGTTTTAAGGGATTTTTGATGAAATTTGGTTTAAACATAAAAGGCACATTTGGTAATTATTAAGGGTTTTGTGGGCATTTTATGGTGTTGAAACCATTGTTGACCATGGATGATTTTTTGACCTTATTGCTATCAAACTCCGTCTCTTGTGTACTCGCTTTCCGTTCCCAGTATCCGGATAGTCCCGGTTATGGATTGTTTTCTAGTATTTTTTAGCAACATCGTACCTACACATACACAAACAACAAAATTCACAAATACAAGCATATTTTTGCACATTTTGATTATTTAAGGGCCATTTTGATATAATAAAGATATGTGATTTCTCATATATCATCACTCATACTACAATTTCTAAAACATAAGAAAATCAAAGAACCATAAAAATATAAACAAGTTCAGGGTGTCATCTTGTTTATTTTTTAAAAGACCTTGCACAAACACATTAGGATATTCACCCAAGAGCATAAGAAAAATAAAGAAAACAAAAGGGAGAGTTCAAGAAAGAGACTTACAAATGATAAAGGAATAGATTAAACACTAGATCTATAAATACACCAAAATCTTGCAAAACCCCCAAATTTACTTTGAAACCCTAATTCTTAAATATTGATTAAAACCTTGAAAACTTGTCAAACACTTGTAACAGCCTTAGAAACCTTGAAACAGTAGCTAGGAACACTAAGATCGTTTAAAAAAAATCAAAGAATGGAAACCCTATTAAGGGTGAGTTTGAGCCGAGGGTAAGGGAGCGAGAAAAAGGAAGAAAACAAACTTTATTGGTGCTTGCAAAGAATGAGAACCCTAATGTTTATATTAACTAAGGGTTTTTGTATTGGTTACAAGCCAACGCACATACAAACACACACAACACACACACTTAACCATGTGAGTGATGTGGTTTCGGTTAGGTAACAAAAATAAAGGAAGGAAAGAAAATTGCAAGAGTTTAGCTAGTGTGTGTAAAATTTATAACAAATGAAATATGTAAGGTATTTATAGTGTAGTAAGAACTTAGAGCCAAAGGGGAGGGGAGTGGAGCCAAAGTAAACTTTTGGAGCCAAAGGGTGAGCCAAGCCAAAAGATGGGGAAAGGACCATGAGCTAAAGTAAAAAGATTCCCTTGGAATTAATTTAGTGTGTGCATGAGTGTAAATTAAGTAGGGGGGGATATCTATGAATTTTTGGACCTCTAATCCCGAGATATACAATAACTAGAGTTTACGTTAAAGATTACGGTTTTTATGGGGTTCCGTTATGATCAAAAACACGAAAAACGCAAAATTTACGTGAAAACTAGAAATCGTAATAAACGGAAGTGTACGTGACCTATGTAACACTTTGAAATGATAAAATAATGCATATAACAAATATACTAATCTTAGTCCAAAGCCGGAACGCGTCCGATGACATTTTTCAGTTTTAAGAGGGACAACTTCCCAGTTTTAGATTAAATTTAAACGTAACGTATAAAAGTCAAAATAGTGAACGGAAAAGTTTAAAATAATGACCTAAAATTTATGGGGTGTGACATCCTTTCCCCGTTAAATGAGTTTCGTCCTGAAGCTCAAGTTGTGGCATTTGACGATGGTGTAAATTAGCAATTAGATGCGGATATTTCTTCTGAAATCGATCTTCACGTTCCCGAGTAAGTTTGGGACCTCTTTTTGAATTCCATCGTACCTTGACATAATAAATGTGGCTTTGTTTCAAACGCTTGACCTCACGGTCCATAATTTCCATAGGTACTTCGACGAAATGAATCTTGTCATCGATTTGGATATCATCTAACGGAATACCAAGTGTTACGTCAGGCAAACACTTCTTCAGGTTCAAGACGTGAAAAGTACTATGGACTCGGCTTAGTTGATCTGAGAGTTCGAGTCGGGTAGTAATGGTTCTCGCTCTAGCACAAATTTTGAAAGGTTGAATATAATGCGGGTTCAGCTTTCCCTGTTTGCCAAAACGTATCACTCCTTTCCACGGAGATGTCTCTAACCTGAAATTCTAAGAGTTTTTGTCTCACACGAGCATAATTATTATTATGATCACGATTACCCAAATCGTGTATTAATAGCTTGTTGTCTTCGGCAGGCTTGTGGTAAAATCCATGGCTATAGTTTCCCATTTCTAATGGGGTATTTCTGGTTGTACCAGTAAACCAGATGGCTTCTGATAATCGTCCCTCATCCTTAAACACGTCAAGCACTTGCGGATACAGGTGGTGATGCCTACCTCCATGTCAGGCCATCGGTATAACTACCTAAGATTATGATATATGTCATCTGATCCAGGGTGGATGAAATAGTTAGATTTTTGTGTGATCCATGCATGATTAATTTTCTTAAGTCTTTATAGTGTGATAACCAATTCCTGCTTCTAATACAAAGAGTTCTATTGAGACGGGTCTCAAAATATGTATCTATACCATGAAGGTTCTCGTTCTTAACGTTCTCTTTCTTAAGAGCTTCTACTTATGCCTCATGAATTTGTGGCGGTAGGTTTAAGTTAATGGTCATTACTAAGGCTCCTACCCTGACAGGCTTAGCTTGTTCCTTTCTGCTTAGCGCATCTGCTGCAACGTTTTCTTTTACAAGGTGATACCGAATCTTACAATCGTAATCATTAAATAATCTACGTGGTCCCACGTTTAGTTCCCTTTGATCTAGAATGTACTGTAAGCTCTTATGGTTTGTAAACATGGTATGGTTTATGCCATACAGGTAGTGTTCCCAAATCTTAAAACTAAACACTATCTCTCCTAATACTAGGTCTTGTATCGAGTAGTTCTTCTAATGAACTTTTAGTTGTCGAGATTCGTAAACTATCACCTTCTCCTTCTGTATCATTATAGTACCTAATCCATTACGCGAGGCGTTATAATGAACCACAGAGTTTTCTGTTCCGTCGAGTAAATGCAAAAATTGGCGCACTACATGATTTCTGTTTTAATAGTTGAAATGCCACTTTTTTCCTTTTCTCCCCAATCAAACTTTATGCTTTTCTAAGTTAGTTTGGTTAGAGGTTTCTATATCCTATAGAAACCTTCGATAAATCGTCAGTAATAACTAGAAAGACCTAAGAATTTGCGTATCTTCATTGGAGTCACAGGTGTTGTCTAATCCTTGATTGACTTACTCTTGGCGGTATTGACGTGAATGTCTTGACCATCAACAACATGACCTAGAAATTGCACTTTCGGGAGCCAAAATTCACACTTAGAGAAGTTGGCATAAAATTCCTTATTCTTAAGCAATTCCGAGATATGCCTAAGGTGTTCCGCGTAGTCCTTATTTCTGATTGAGTAAATAAAGCTATCATTGATGAATACTATCACAAACTTATCCAAGTACGGTTTGCACACCCGATTCATGAGATCCATGAATACCTCAGGGGCATTGGTCCTTAGGTCATTTTTCGAGTAGACGCTACATCTTCGTAGCTAATCAAAAAATCATCTATACTAGGTAACGGGTAACGGTTCTTCACGGATAGCTTGTTAAATTTTTAGTAGTCATTGTACATCCTGAAGGATCCATCCCTCTTTTTGACAACCAATACTGGAGCTTCCCACTATGAGGAAATTGGTATTGTAAATCCTTTTGTTCATACGACATACTTTGTCGGAGATGGTCAACTCTCTTTCTCTCAACACATAACATACCTTCGAGTCTCAAGTTATCCCGCTCCAATGTACCAATCCTATGAAACAACTTTGCTCTTGTTTACTAGCAACTATCGATGCATATCCATCACTCCTATTGCTTTAAATCGTTAAATCACCTAAGGGGATACGAACAATATTTTTTTATCACATATGATCATGGCATGGTACTTTGTCAACCAACCTACACTAGTGATAACGTCAAAACTACCATGTTCTACAGGAATTAAGTCTATCTTGAATGGATGGTTGAGAATAATTAGTATACAATCTCAAATGTTGGTATCAGCTTCTATGATCTTTCTGGTGGCTAACTCAACAGTGTACTTAGTGTCTATGGTAGATGGGATGATTTCATTTAAAGAGCTAAACTCAACAGAGGTGAGGTTTTTATTAACCATGTTCCATGTACTTGCAATAATTTCGTCCTTTGCTTTACCTTTAGATCTATCAGAGGTTTTGTCGGTACAAGAATCTCATAATTTACGTGATCCTATCTCACTAAAAGGTAAGTATATTAAAGAAGATCTTCTAGTTTTATTGGTTATAATCCAATTAGGGTGATATGTTCATTACATCCTAGAACCTTACAATCCGTAATTTCCATGACTACAAGAAGCATGATTTGGTCTCTCGGCTAAGGTTGTGGTGTTTCTATATGCTAAGGTTGAAGAAAAGCTACTTAGTGATGATGCTTACAAATGCGAATACGTGTGACCGACACGACTCATGAATACGCACGCAAAATATTAATAAAACACAAGTACAATATAATCTTGTTGACAATGTAGAGGAAGGGAAGAAAATAGAGATGAAACGTAAGGGTAATTTGACAAAATTTTATGGTGATTACTCCCAGCATAGCATGGTCCTTCTTGAATTATACATAGGTGATCAGGCTATGCATAATTCAGGAACTAACAATAAAATGCTCATTTCGTCAAACTAATGGTATGTTAAAAAAAATTCTTATACGGTATAAACGACATAGTTTATAAGGTAGCAAAACAGTTCATGGTGATGAAAACAAGGTAGTTTATATAACGACACAAAATATTTTGTAAGATAACAGGA